>JAAAKO020016537.1:0-16127 GCA_010015015.2 Bolitophila cinerea
GACGTGTGCATAAAAAAGTTACATATATTTAAACGGTGTCTTTCGATTGGCCGAAATCCGATTGGCCGAATCACGATTGGCCGAATTTCGATTGGCCGAATAATACGATTGGCCGAATCACGATTGGCCGATTTGGTTTTTGATAGTTTTACCTTTAAATTAGGCATATTTAATTCGGCCAATTGAATCATTCGGCCAATCGTGTTTCGGCCAATCGAAAAGCGGCCAATCGTAGTACATTTATTTTCAAATTAGTCCCGGTCGAAAACCGTTTTTTTTTTATCAAAAGGCTTATTCATAGATGCGATTCTGGACAAAAATTAATCTGTAGATTTATTAGAATTGACCATGGAATACGTCCTCGCAGTTGGTCTATCGATAAATGATTCATCGTGGTTTAAAATAAAATAAAAAAGAAATACTAGTTTTTAAGTAATATTCCTTTTTTTAGAAGTGAGGATATGTCCTTATGGCCCTCGGTATCCGCCAATACTTCAGATAGCCTATCTTATTTTATTAATATTATTTCATGAAAAAGACTTACACTTTTTCAGAAATATATTAAAACTTGCTCAAAAGAAAAAATTTGAAAAACATTGCCTCTTAGTATACGTTTAAAATGCGGTAAGAAGAATTGTAAATTTTTTGACAATAATAAAAAATACTATACTCTATTTCGTGGGCTTAGAAAGAAAATACACTATTTACATTTAAATGAAAGCAAAGAAAAAAAACTATTTAAAACTAAACTTTTTATAATTAAAGAATATTTAAAAAAGCTTTGGTTTAGGTTTCCTATCAAAACGCCCAAGAATTGAAAAATATTAGTATTTTTTAATACCTTCGAATTGGTTATTTTAATTAAATGATGATATTATATAAAGATATTGAAATATTAAATATTGTGCACCAATTATTATATTTTTTTTAAAAAACTTTTTTAGGTCTCGTATTTTGCTCATACTTAATAATTTCTAACTGATTTTAAAAAATAATAAAATGAAATGAAAAATGTACCATTTTTTTTTCACATGAAAATTGAAGATTTAAAAATATAAACTTAGACCAATAAGTGATATTTTGTTTTTTTTTTGTATTTTTATAACATTATTTAAGCCTCATCCTGTAATTTGAGCAAAACCCAAACGCAAGTTTTGTGGTAGTGAAAAATCTTTCTGGCTTTTTCATGGTTTTTTTTCTGGCTTTGGCGGCTGATTCATAGCGTATAGACTCCAGCATCAATTAATTACTGAGAAGTGCAGCTTTGCGTCTTTAACGGCCTCAATTCGATGGTTTGTGCAATAGAGCTTCGGAAAACGGCCGAATTTCTTGATCGACATTCGATGGACCAATGTGAATTTGATGGATCACCCTCTTGATGGCTTCGTCTTTGATCGGACTATCAGTTATGGATGCCGGCCTGAAATCATCTTCCGAACAAATGGCTCGATTAAATGTCCAAATGCCAGTTGATCAGAATCCAGCGACGATATTCATTCTGACCTTTCAACAACGGCTCGGCAACCAGTTCGTCTTCGAAGTCAATGGTGATAGAAACACCGGCATTTTTCAACAACAACGCCTTGCACAAGCACAGGCTGCAAGCGATGGCTAGTGTGCTAGTATTACTCTACTTACAAAAGTCCAGTCCAGCAATTGTCATATAGGATTCGTGGTTATCCATGATGAGCAAATTTTTTTTTGGAGCTAGATTGAATCGAAATTTTTTTGAAGGGCTGCAGCTATTAGAAAAATGTATCGCTGGTCTGCCAACCCAAGCCGTTTGCTTTTTTTCTTGCATCAACAACGCAGAGAGGCGGAATTAGATCGCCTGCAGCTGACACCGCAAGTGCCATTGTCACATTCGTATACCGCGTTCCATTGGCGAGAGTTTAATCATTTATAAATGTTGTTCTAAAGTCCTTATGAGTAGCGCACTCATAAAGCAACATTGCCCAATGCTTTTATAGAGTTGCGACATTTATTATCTAATATCAAGGACATCGATCAACACTCATAAGGCATCATCGCATAACGTTAAATAATGTCGTACTAAAGCTACTATTGAGCAGCACTATACTTAGAAATGCTATTTTTAAGCTGTTATACGGGTCCCTTAGTCTTATTTTCGGCTATTCAAATATGTTTATCGTAATAGAAATACAATATTTACCTTGTTCGCTCCATGTCCGTTCACTTTTGAATTCACAAACTTTGCGATGACATTTGTTAAAACCACACAATATTTAAAGTTTCTTTTTGATCTCTTTTTCTCCATCTGTTAGCAATTCTCTACGCATAAAATCATAAATGTAGGTGTTCCTTATAGGTGTGGGGACAGAAGCGCTAGTCCCATATACGCACAATGCACCAAGGACTACTGTGCTACAAGACATAAGCGCTAACGTCAATGGCGCTAGTACTTTAAGTAAATTGCGGTATTGTATCTATTCGCTAAAGACTTAGGCGCCATACATAAAATACTGTTGTTGGCGAAGCTGTCTTGGCTCATATGTCTGCTCGTCAAAACAACTACACACATGTATATACTTGTAAATAACACTTTTGTATAATATTAATTATATTTCTTGAGTTATGAAAATAAAAATATAATATAATAAAGATTGCCTTAAGAGGGACTATTTTACATGACGCTCTTAAATTATTAAAATAATATTTCAATAATATAGCTATTCTAAAATATAATTAATTTATATTTCTCATTAAAATGTTTAAAAACATAAAAGTATATTGAGCATATAAGAGAAAGAAAAATGCTTCATTGCAATCCCTATTTTGGGTAAAATCTAATGATGCAGTATGTTTTTAAATCAATTATTCAAAATTATTATTTTTTATTTCTTTAAATAAAAAAGTTTCATACAAATTTAATTCCCACCGCTAAGGGGTTCATTTCCTAGAAACCGTATTATGATATTCGGGGTTGGGGAGACCCCGTTATGAGAGGATAGGGGAAGAAAAAATCCCCAGGCACTAAATCGCCTAAACTGCACATACGCCCTGAAAACTTTATTTAAAAAAAAAAACCCATAAAGTGTACCTTTGGCCTTTTATTGAAGAATTTGCGTGCGCAACTAACCACTGCATCGCAATACATACATACACATAAATAAATACATATAGTATGTGTAATGTACTATAACTATTTGCTTTTAAAACAAAACGCACAAAAAAATCGTTATATACACTAATTACACCGACCGGCAGCCTGCACCCTGTAATATCAATCAATATAGTCACTTCACTTTATAGTTTTATTAGTTCGCAATCGCATTCACATTCGCACGTAAAATATAGAATTTTATTCAAGTCTCGTGCGAAGAGTTAATAGCAAAGGAGAACACCAAGAAGATGATAGGCGCAACGTGCGAGTAAAAACTAAAACATATTCAGCGCGAATTAAATGGCAACGCATGACAACGCGCCACATAACGTACTTAAGCTTATAGCTTACATGATTGTACTTTGAGGTAACACGGTACGAGCACACGAGCACGAGCAGCGCAAGTGTTGTTGCTTTTTTGTAATCCAAAAATATCGCAATTCGCAATACAAATAAATGTTGAAGAGATGAATTGACGCGACAACCGAGAACTGACTCTCACACAAACCCAAACGCACGCATGGTGAATTGGTGAGAGGCAAATCGGAAGAAGTAAACGATAGCCAAAATATATACAAATATACACAAACACAATACAGTCAATATGCTCTTACCCACAGTCCCACACACATTTTTGGCACACGACGAACGAGCGACACACACACACACGTCTATATACAAAAGAGAGTGTTTTCGTGGTGTGTCAAGGACAGAGCGGATTAAGTTTGCCGCACTGCTTGCACTAACCTCTCTTCTCTGGTTGCAAATGCAACTACATTCTACTTCTACATGCCCATGCCATAAACACAAACACAAACGAGACACGACACATAAGAGCAGGACACAAACAATCATTTTATCCGTGCTCATGCTCTTGCTCATCAGCCATCGGGGTCGTTGCTTGCGCACGTTTGTTTTTTTTCGAAGCTGCTCGCTGTTGTTCTCTGTTCTCTCAACGCATACACTCACACATTTTACATATATATTTTATAATATATAAAAAAATAGATGGAGCAATGAGCAGTGCTCACATAACATAATGTAATGATTGTGAGTTTGTGTATACATATACAATTTATACCTCAAAATAACTGGATACATCGCGAAACTCAGCTCGATTCCGCTATTCGGCGTTGTATGTGTGTGTTTTCTACTCAGTTTTGTGCTCGACTCGGAATCGGAACCTCGAAGCCATCTTGCCCATCGCCATCGCGCCGCATTTCTTATATTTCGCCTGTGCCTGTGTGTGTGTGTTTGTCAATTTCAATTTCATTCATTTTTTTATTATTATAAATATATTGCTAAGTCTATGCGTATGTGTGCGTAATAAGAGATTATATATGAATGTGCTTAAATGATTTGTAAACGTATTTTGTGTGTCACGATCACCGGTGATAAGCGTTATCAAAGTGTTCTAAACTCGTAAATTACTATCATCGTTAACCATGTAGAGCGCCATTACATTACAATTGTCTAGCCGTGAAAGAAAATGCAGTCTATGCGCTGACCGCCGAGCTGCTCATCTTTGTGGATACATATTTAATATACAATTTGAAAATATATGTGTAAGTGCTAAGTGTATTTTCGTTTTGATGATATTTCTTTAGCTTTGTTGGAAATCATTTTTCATCATGTGAATTTGTAAATGCTCGCGCAACCAGATGCATTTTTTCGTGTCACATTCATACACGCACAGTGCGCACGGTGCTGCGCCAGCCAAACGACGAGGCAGCCATTTTGCCGATTCCTCGCTGTGGTCATTAATATATATATGTATATATATATACATAACATATGTACCTTATATTATATGTATTAAAACCAAAGTGAGTGAATATAGAGTTTTGTATTTTGTCGGTATGATTGCGTTCTGCGTTGTGAATTTAAGATTCCAGAATGTGTTTAAATGTTTGTGTGTGCGTTTAGTGATAGTGACGTATGTGGTTGGTTTGTTTGGTGCGTAAAGCATCAACAAACATCAGCTGGTGCCGCTAAACAGAAATCGGCAAATATTTTAATAATATGTTAAATAATAGTACCAGATAGTGACCCATTGCATTATGCGTTAAAGTTAAACCATTTTTTTGCATTGCCTCAAACTCAATATATAGAAGTATTATCAACCAATACATAATAAATACTGCCAGTCTCGTTTTTTGAATTCGTTTTAATTCACAAACACCAATTAAATTTGCATGCAATTTACTATGAACATTTCTTCATTTTTGTGTCTTAACACTGATTTGCTGTACAATGTACAATATAGACGCAAAAGTCACTTACTGTATTTTCAGTTTTACATGTTGTGTCGTTGGTTTGGGTGTTTTTGTTTTTACTGAGTAATAAGTGTATTTTCTAGAGAGTTCTTCGTTCATCAACATCATAAAATCGATTGCGCTATGTTTTCTTTGTGTCTTCTGCCATTGCCTGGGTGAACGCAAACGCCACCAACACTGCCGCGTGCGCGCCTGGCATTTAATTTCTCGCTATATATAAGCATATATATATATATACTATATATCATACGACATAATATAAATTTGTATGTAACAACGACGCGTAGCTCTCCTTCTGATGCTTTTGTACCGCGTTGAGCAAGTCCTTGACAATAGGGAATGGATATACGCCGCCCAAAGTCACTGCTGTGTTCACCGTTGTGCTTGTGCAGGCGGCAGAGTCGGTGATGGCGTCGGCTAGTGCTGCTCACACACATACACAGTTACAATCGTACACATATACATATTTTACATGATTACCAACATTCGGTGCTCTTTCCTTTTTGTGCTGCCATCAAGGAACCATCCGTTTGCATGCATTTAACGGTAATATTTCATTCATTTCAATGAAGTACAACTTACAACTTATCATCAAACATAATCACTTTAAAAAATTAAGGACTTTCCTGTATGGAAAACAAACAAATAATAATATTAAACTTGTAACCCACTAGACTTGATTGACGAAAATGCAAGTCAGTTTTATAAAATGTGCAAAAAAATAACGCAAGTCAGTTTAGTGTAGGTTCAAAAAAATCCTTAGAAATACGCAGTATAAAGAATATTTATAAAATACAAAACAAATATCGCAATAACACATCCCGAATGTTAGGACTTATGTGTCATATGAGACGTATATTCCAAATAATCAAACAATCTACAAATCGTGTGAAAAAATTAAAGGGTTTCTGAATATAAAAAAATATATATGCACATTATCGATTTCTAGATATATGAGAAATACGAACATAACAATAAAAAATGTGAGTTAATGCCCAGATTAAAAGAAGTTTGTGTCAATTATTTAAAATGCACTAAATTCTACAATTTCTACAGTTCGTAGATGAAATATAAATGAAATAATAATTGGTTATGGTTATGGACCATGAAATACATGATCTTCGTGTAAGAAATGATTGGTGATGAGCAGGTTAGAAAGATTTTTACAGTATCAAGCTGGTGAAGAAGCATTATTGTTTTAAAACATAAGAAAATTTAGCAGATTTAAAAAAAATTGGAGCTGCAAAAAGAGTGGAAACTAGTCAACTAGTCAACAACCTAAGCAAAGTAATGCTGCGCGACAAAAGTGTAGAAGTGGTGGATAACTTTGTATACCTAGGGTCACAGGTCAATAGTGATGACAACGTTAACAAAGGATTTTACAAAGAAACCGAAGTTTCTTTAGTCTTAGAAATTTGTTATTTGTTAGGATTTTTAACATATTATGTGAAGAAGAGCTTGAAGACCCAGAGCAAGATGGATGGACTCCTTATTACTTATCTGAGTACTCCCGGAGTAGAAGATCGAAAATGTTGGCGGAAAATAGTTTAGAGAGTGTACACTGTACAGTATATTGGTCGAAATAGCAAATGTGTTTCAAAACAGGAAAGATAATTGTGTTATAGTATGAATATAACATGTAATATAAAATATATCCACACTATTTTTTATGAAGAAAATTATTTTATTTATCAAAAATATCTTAAAATTATTGAAATTGGGTTAAAAATGACTAAGTTGTAATTAATCAAAGTTACTCAAATATATAAGAATATTTTATTAATATAAGATGCGAATAAATTTTATGTTGATTAACTAGTGTGGATCGAATTCCAAATATTAATTTTGATAAAAAAAAATAGTTCATTGAATCCTTCCTAAAGTTTAAAAAAAAATAAACATAAAAACGAAACAAATATTTTTTTTATTGGCGAATAGCACGTACCTCGTTTTTAGACCTCAAATCTACGATTTTATATGTATTCTCATTCGATTCCCATACGATTATCCTCATTTTTTGCTGTCAAATCAAGCTTAAAAAATGACCGCATAGTGTCGCTCACTTCATTGCATTTCGCCAATAGATTTTGTAACAACATAAACAAAAAATATGTGTTACTTATTGTTCTATAACTAAAAAAATAATAACTTTTAGTAAAAAATATATTAAAACTCTGTAGCTCTTATTTAAATCATTTTAAATCATCATTCTAAAAAAAATATTTATTACAACATAATCTAAATGATCTTTAATCAAAAACTTTTTTTGTCTGTGTAATATTTAACCAGCCTACAAAAACCTTAACGCAAGAATATATTGTGAACGTCAACAACCATATATATATAAAAATCGTTGGCTCCATAATAGGTTAGGATAAGCTAAAAATTAAAATTGATAAAACTGATAATTTAGCTTCGTTACCTATATTTAGTTTTTTTTTTCGCTTTTAGAAATCTCTTTTGAGGCTGTATGAATTTGTATCTGCGCGCAAATATACTGTCATATACTCATTGCGTGTCCTTTTTTCGCGTTGCGTTTGTTCGTTTCATCAGCGCAACGATGTGCGACGCTCGGCGAGTACGTACACTCGAAAACTTGTTTTATGTATATTTAAGGTGATTGTTATCGATCTTGTGGTATATAATGTGTTATACACGTACACGTTATATTATATAGATGTATTTGTATTTGCAGAGAGATGTGACTATAAGGCGTTCTTTATGAAAACAGTATCGTCAATCGTGGCTATTTACAGAACCTAGACTGTCAAAAATATTATTTACCCTCATTATAAATTTGTAAATTTTTCTTTTTACTTTGCTTGGTTTACTCTTATATGCCTGCATAAAATGCGGTCTTATCCTGGAGTCGTATATTTCTAGTATACATAACCTAAAAATTTAACTTGTTTTTGACATTGGCATCCACCGATTTTGGGTGTTTAATGCGCAATCTATTACCATTTTATCTATATTTTATCCCTTACTATCTTTCTTAATCATGTTATTTCACACGTAGTAATTAATTTTGAATTTTATTTATTGCAGGCAACAACGTGGAATAACGTCTACTGGACTATTATAAACAAAAAAACTCTCAAATTCACGCGAATTTTGTATTTGTAAAATTTCTAATATACATCATCATACTTTTCTTATATATGTAATTAAATGACGGGAATAGTAATGAAGCTGTAGTGTGCGTTTGTGAATATGTATATAGCTAGTGTTTTGTAAAAGCGTTCGCAATGTTTCAGCGAAATCGGTTTATATACTCAGTGTATTATATGCAGAAAATGCGGTGTGCCGCACTACGAAAATAGAATTGCAAAATACACTCTCGTTTTACACACAATCAAATAAATAATAAACGATGGTGATTTAAGTGAAATTGAAATAAAGTGATATTCACACAAATTGGATAAATTTGGATATCACGACATAATGGATAAGGAGAATGGTGACGGTGGAGATAAGCACAAGGGAGCCAGCGGCCATGGTGTTGGACAGGATCCTAACTCATTGCTGGACGCGGCCTCTTTGTTTGGTAAGTTAATCAATAGATGCAATTTATAAAATATATATTTTTTTAAGTTTACACACACAATTTATTTTTTTATCTGCTAACTATAAAATGTAAAAACAATTTAAAATTAAATTATATGATAAACGAGCAAAGGAATAATATTTATATCAAATCCTGTTATTATACGGATGGGCAAATGCATTCAGACCAATAATTCTAACCTCATTGGGTTTTAAAACACTTGCAAGACGACATGTGGTATACACACAAGAGATATTTTTTATAGATATGTAAATAAGGACCGATTTCTTCAGTTATGATTAAAAATAATCCTTGATTAGAACACTCGATTTACAACAATTAGATTACTCCAGTTCAGATCAGACTTTTAACAATTCTTTGATTAACTTTAATCATCTGTAATTTTTGACTGGTTAAGGTCATATTCAGGTGATTATTTGGCGATTGTATTTCTTTACCTTCTATTAAATTTTTCTGTTAGAACTAAATATAGCTTCAATAAAATATTTCGACTTAGAGATTGGAGACACTCGCACGGCAGCGACCTAACTTCCTCAATATGAGGTAAACACACGAAAAAATGAAGCAAGCTAGCCAAGCCTTTAACGCGATTGCCCGATTCCTACGTGCCCATCGGCTCTTTATATATATCAAAAAAAACTACCACAATCAAAAGGGTTTTTTTTTTCTGCGCTATATATAATAAATTGACGCAATCAGTCAAAATCGATGATAATAATGTAATCACTGATCAAAATCATTGATTTGTTAATAGATCTGATTAAATCTCTGATCAAAGGTGAAAAAATGGTAATTTTTCATGTGCTTAAATACACCTCCGATTAACTAATTGGGCTAAAAAAAAAATTGAGCATCTAAAATTTAATAAAGACTGAAGAAAACATACATAAGTCATAAGCAACCACCCTATATCTAGCTTGCAGATCTATAGTCTTAGCTTTTTATAACGTTTTCTTCAAAATTGAGAAATAAATTGTATGCAAACAAATGGTGGTTGCATTTTTTTTGTTTGGTCATTAAAGGAGCTTTCAGCAAAATGAAATATCACTCAATGTAGAATGTAGATGCAGGACAAAATTATAAACTCAGTGAGTGAGTTTTTTATACATAGTGCATATGTGACGCCACATGACGTCACGTATGTTCAATAAATAAAAATATCACTCACTGAGTTTTAAATTTTGTAGAATGCAGGGGCAGGAAAGACTTTCAACATAACTAATACATTGATCAAACGGTTGCTGAATGTGTTAAACAAGGTATTTTCCAAATGGTTTATTTCTCCATTCATGTTGTGCCTTGTGATTGACAGTGTCCTCCTCGCCTTTCCTCAAGTTAAATTTACTCGGCTATTACAAAATTGGTTATGCAGACGGAGATGATATTACTGATTGTGGGTAAAGACGTCACACAGTTCTCAGAAAATACCTAGAACCTATCCAAAATTAGTATGGTATTATATTGACCAAAAGAATGTTAAATATTCTGTCCATAAACCATAAACTATATGCAGCGTTAAACTAAATCTTAGCAACGAAGTAAAATACCTCGGATTAATCTGAATAGGAGACTCCTATTAAAAAAACACATCGAATCAATGATCCGGCTAAAATAGAGTTTAGTAACGTGAGCGGATTTTTTTTGTATTATAGCAATAATACAATAATGAAAAGTTAGGTTATATTTTTGTAATGCACATCTCTTTAAAAATTGGCAGTGAACTTTGACGTGCTGTGAACAGAATTTTTTTTTCTGAATTTTAGTTCAATTACAAAAATACTCAATTGCTGAATAATAGATTTGCAGAATGTGTCCGACCATCTGTTTTTGTCCTTCAATGAATGAATGAGGCGCCATCAGTACCCATTTGTGGAATTAATAAATTTTAACATTGTCAGAAGTATTATTCAAATTTATTTACTGTAGCCAAAAAAGTTTGCAAGTTGAAGAGAAAACGCAACTAAATTTGACGAAAGAAAATATTATTGCATTTTCAAAATACATTTTTAAACCCTACAATGTATTCTTTTAGCATTTTTCCAACATTTGAATCGAGTTTTAACGCCAAAATGTGTACCGTTCAACGTAGATAAAACTCAGTTCAAATGTACAAATAATACATGCAAGGATTTTTCAGATTTTCATAAATCAAACGATAAAAAAAAATAAGAAAAGTTCACAATTGAATTCACAAAAATACAATTATTATACAATATTTTATTTAAATACTCATACTCATGAAATAAAAATGAGTGTTGTTTTTAATTTATTTTATTTTGTTCTCTTTTTTGTCTTACTATAATACATCTTATTTAATATTTTTTTTTTGTAAATTAACATCATTTTCAGCGTTTTCTATTTGTTTTGCAAATAATATTTTATAAATGTCTTAAAAAAAACATATACAATTACAAAAACCTTTAGATATTGTTATTTCTTTAATGATTTTCTTTATTTTTGATGGTTCATTTTGTAATAACAAAACACTTCAAAAAAAACGTTGAGCACACGACTTATACTAGACATATATTATATATATATCCCAAAATCATAATTTAATGTGTTATGTGTTGATATGTATATAATAAATATACACTTACATATATATTATATATATTATTTTATTATACGTTCGAAGACCGAGGACCTATTTTATGTATATATATATTTATATATTATATATATTATAATATTCTTTTTTATGTTTGCAGCTTACTGGGGACGCGACACCAACGCAGCGGCAGCTGCAGCCGCCGCGTCGAATCAACTGTTCGGCTCTCATTTTGGTACAGCAGCAGCCGCTAATCTTGGCCTGCTGCCCAATGCGGGTGGAATTAGTGGAGCGGGTGGCAGCAGTGGATCTAGTGGAGCCAGTGACCGATACTCAATGAACAATCACCAGCATCATCAGAACACGATGGCCGTGGCTGCTTCGCAGGCAGCTAGCCTGGCGGGAATGCATCCAGCGAGTAAGTATTACATTTTTTTAAATATTTTTGATTTATGTTTCGGCATTGCATTTTTATTAAACCAAGAAATCAAATACAACACATTGCATTAAAAACCAAATAATAATTCTATGTGTTTTGTTGTTTGAACAAAGAAAGTAGAAAGAAAGTGTCTTATAAAATGGTATTATACCTGTTCACCATTTATCTTACTAAAGATTTATAAAATTTGCAGAATTAATAGTGACAACATTGCGTTTTCGCCTTTTAAAACAAAATGGGAAATAGACTTTTGAGACACTGTGCAAATGCGACAAAAAGTAGTAGCCAAACTCAACACCTACAATTTGCGCCAAAGACATTTCGACAATTCAAAATAAAAAGGTGCATTTGCGACATATCACTAGAGTAGCGCCTGACACATGCGACAATTTGTTTAAAGTCTCTAGCTAAATGCGACAAATAAGGCAATGCTCTGTACTCTATAGTATTATCTCATTTAAATTAGCAGCGTAACCAATTTCAGCATCATATAGTGCCATGCGGATAGATGGGACAATCGCTAATATGACAAAGCCACCAATTGAAGATGCGAATTATTCATATTCACATTATTTATTTATTTTATTTTAATTTACCAGAGAATGGATTGCTTCTTTGTAAGCAAAAAACAAGCAAAAGACTAGCTAAAACCATGAATTTCAACTTTCGTTGTTTAATATGTTGCATTTGGAATAGGCTAACATAAAATTGTCTCAAATGGCAATTATCTCAAATTATTTTGTCCCATCTGACTGTGTCTCAAATGTCTTTGTCGCTAATGTGCCGCCTGCTCAACTGCATCAGACGTCTGATTCAGTAAATGTTTACGTTCTGCTTGCACTTTAGTAGAAATACAATTTTGCATTTCATGTCTGCAGACGCAGATTACATATAATAGCTCCTTTATTATAAACCAGCTGATTACAGTAGTCTACAACTACATCTAAAACTTGATGGCAATATATATGTTTAATTCGACTCGTTGAAGCCATAATGTTGTTGTTGTTTTTTTAAATCTTTTTTTTTTGTTTCGCCAACTGAACCTTTCGTTTTATAATGTTGCGATCTTTTCGAAAATTTTAAGTTTTAAAACGGCAAATTAATTTTAATAAGTTAATGAAGTCACTTTAACCATTATCCCAGAAACGGTTATTTAGAAAAATAATTTGCTCGTTCGATGGCAAATTGATTGCAATTGAAAATGTATATGGAAACGAATCCTCACAATAAAGTTTTGATAAAATGGAGTTAGCAGCCATAAAAACGCATTACCGTTTCAATTTTAGGAATTAATTTTTTTATGTTCAAATTTAACTGAGACAAATACATTGTGCAGTTTCCCTTCTATGCCGGAATAAAAGAACATTTAACCAATAAATATTTTAAACAGTGGAAACATTTTATACCAAATCATGTTTCCAATTCTTTTAAATGTTTTTTTGTTTATTCTTTATTCAAATCAAATAGATTTATTAGAACATCATATAATCTAATTCTAGAAATAAAATGGAAGTACTAAAACAAAATTTGAACTAATACTTAAATACAAATAGTATAACTGCTTCCATAGAAGCATTTCGGCAGCACTGCTCGTAAATCTTCAAAATCGTGCTTGTACAATTAAAATAGAATCAATGAGAAAAATCGTTCAAGTAACATTTAGTTTTGTATGTGTATAAAATATATATATATATATACATATTTACCTGCTGCTTTCTCATTGCTTGCGTAAATGTGTTGACACACACACAATCACATCTCACAAATACACACACGCGCTCTTACACACACTCTCTGAGCGCTGACTTACACATTATACTACTCACTCTCAAACACACACACACACACACACACACACACACACACACACACACACTCAACTTTAATTCTGTCCCTTACTCAAAACTCAAAGCTCAAACACACAAATAATACTGAGAGAGAAACATTTCCGAACGCTCTTTCCCTAAAATCTAAAAACTGATGACAACAACAACAAGATTACCAAGAACTGTAATAGTGTGTGTATAAAACATGTGTGTTTGTGTGAAACAGTGTAATGTGTGAAGTGAACCGTCATTGAATTTGTCATGATTTCTCTTATATAGTCAAATGTTATATGCTATGAGGTGTGAGCACATGAGAACACGCAAAACATTTTTAACCTCGACCTCAACATTGATTGTGAGAGAGAGAGAGAGTGATATACAAATAATACAAAACACATTCACAATCACAACCAAACAACAGTTTCACTCTCTTCTCTCGCTGATGTAATTTACAGACACAGGGTGAATTAATTTTTGCCGGTGGCTAATGTTCCCGACAAGAACGTGTTGAAATGACGTTATGGCGCACATGTTGCACCATGATGCATCTAGATTGTAGTATAGCATACATACACAAGAAAAGGCAAGCATGACACAGCAAATAACAGAATGGCGATTGGGAGAGGGTGTGTATCTGCGTCTGCGTATTAGTGTAATGAAATTCGGCAACAGTGCGATTTTATGAGAGCGCACATCGAGAGAGGTAAAGTCTGCGAGAGTTAAATCATTGCTGATACTCACACATAATACCTATGTATAAAACATGTGCGTATTTGTTTTTTTTTTTGTTTCGATCATTGATATATACATATTATATATACATATATATATATATAATATATAATTTCAATCATTTCATGCAGCATACATACAAATATACAAATATAATAAATACATGTGTATTATATACAATGATTTCGATGTACTAGAACTCATCACAGATTTGGGTGTATTTTAATTGTAGTTCAGCACTAATTGTAAAATGTAATCATAACAATGATATCTGTACTAAGAACTATCAAACTGCATAAGCTTTGTAAATCAAATTTATTTTGCAGTTTTAATGTTCGGGTGTAATTCCGCAATTCAACCCTGATATATCATTGGAAATGCGTTTACTAATGTCTTATTTGGTGCGAATTTGATAAAAAATGGCCGACAAGATCCCCCTTAAAGATAAGAGAGGTTAAAATTAAAAAAACATTTTTAAATGATTTTTGGACACTCTTTTCAAGGCAAATGCTTTTGAGATTGCGTAGCTCGTATTTGTAGTGAATCTGCCAGGTACCATCATCCTCTATGACCGGATCGAATATTCTCAACAATAGAATAACTTTCTTTCGAAATTTACAAGCTTCATCTTTTCCTCTTTCACGTATATGGCAATAGGAAATAATAGCTTTTTGAAGTATACTTAACCAACCTTTTATATTTGGGTGTTATATGTCTCCACTGTCACCCACATCTTTGGCCTGCTGATGCTGTCTTATAAATGCTCAAAACCTACAAACAGTTGGTGCACATCAAGATCATGTTCATAATCGACAATTATCCACTCATTTAAATTATTGTTTTTTTCCAATATCCACATCATATATTATATATACGTTAACACATACACACCTTTAAATATTACAGATATCATAAAAATATATTATAATAATTATAATATGCTCTTTTTTCAGGTTGGTGGTCAATGGCACAGCTAGCTGCACAGGACTACTTTAGTCGCTTGCAGCAGACGTCGTCGTTCTCACACGCAGACCTTGCAAGCCTAAGCTTCCCAACGGGAATGTCTATGCCAGGCAGTGGAGTTGATGTGACTGGTGTCAGTTCGGGTGGATCGCGACAAAATAACAGCGGTGGCACTACCAAGACGACAAAGAGCCGTAGAAAAGACAAATCTGGAAGTAACAGTAATAACAACAGCAATAACAATAGCGGAGGTGGTGGAGCCTCTTTAATGGTGTCTCCATCAGCTGCGGCAGCAGCAGCAGCTAATTCAGCTAACTACAAGGTAATTTGTATTTTAATAGAATATTATATTCAGTTTCTTAAAAAAATACTACCTTATTTATATATCCAAATAGATTCTACCCAACAAATTAAAGCAAATATTTTTATAATTTAATCTTTTACAAACAAAAACAGGCATTTTGATTTAATTCCAATTCGAGCAGTACATAGGTAGCGGATTTTAAAACCCATATGACCCCAGCCTCATGATTCCACCCACAACATAGACACACACACACACCTATATAAATTCAGAATTAATGATAAACCAAAAAAGCGAATAAAATTAAACTCGTGGCATCCCCTACACACATACAGACATATTCA
>JAAAKO020016548.1:0-32559 GCA_010015015.2 Bolitophila cinerea
TCTGCAATCAAAATATGAGAAATTATTAGGATTTGATTTGATTTTTAAATTTACACAATTATTGAGATTGGATTTTAGCATTTTGTTTTATCTATAAGATGCAATTTGTTTTTTCTTCTCCAAATAATATTTATATTAACCAAATTAACTTTATCAATCAAAAATGTTTACTAAAAATCTGCTCCATAGGTTTTGATTATTTATTTTCGCTATCTCTATCGCATCAACACACAAGCTGCATTCTGAAACGCCTTTTTTGGGTCCGTATAACAAGTGCAATATCAAAAAAGCGCGATTACATTTTGTGCGAAAAAAAATGCATGGTTTTCAATAGTTTTTTAAATAATTTTGATATATAAAATATCTGATGGCATCCGCAAGCACGTACATAATATTTGAGCTTCGCGTGTTTTTATAAAAACAGCATATTTGTGCTATTTCTCTTTTTCGCTTCGCAGTAATTTGTTTCGCGCTAACTATTTTGTACAAGTTTTTTGTATGCGTTCACACACGAACGATGTGGCGTGGCAAAATGAACGCAAATGAAATATAAAAAAAATCGATAAGGTATGACGTCATATCAACAATTTCGGTGCTAAGAGAGAATTTATTCTCGTTTAGGCCGGTAAGAATCCCTACACAGGTCAGGATTGAAAAGGGCGTGATATGTCCCTTATCCAATTTATCACGCACAGATTGCGTCTCATATTAATTAACAATATTAATAAAATTAATGAAATACATGTAGTTTTATAGTGTTTAAAATCAAATTGGTATTCTGGCCAACCACTTCATCACAGAATTATTCGTTTTTAAATAATTTTAAACCCATCTCCTGACGAGGTTTTAATTGTGTTTTAATAGTGTAAAAAATAGATGAACCAAAATAAATGATTGTATATGTATATATATATATGCTATCCGTTTTTCATGAAATCTCTATTTTTCTTACAATTTGAGAAAAAGTAAAAATCGTCTGTTTTCAGTTTTTCACACAGGTTTATAATTGACATTTAATAAGTTCGAATAATATATTCATTGAAATAAGACATAAGTGTAGAGGTCACACTGTGTCACGTCCATGTTGAATTTAATTTTGAAGGCAAACTATATGGCAACGCCATTTATATTATACAAATGTAATATACAGTTTTAAGTGTTAGTTTTAAAAAGTGAATATGGCTCAATATTGTATTGACATATTTATTACTTCGATCGATTTATAAAATGGCGAATTCAGTATATGTAAAATTCAATTCTCATAAACACCAATACAATTACCAAACGTACACATTAATAGAATTCTAAATTCAATACAATTATATAATTACATGTATCATATGTATGCGGCTATATGTAACGGACCCGTCTTATGCATAAAAGAAGCGCAATTTTGAGAATAGCTCTCTTCTTTCTTTTTACCGCTGTTTTAAATACTTCACGACGGCTATGTGGTGGTACCAGAGCTGAGTCTTAACTTATGAAAACATTGAAAATGTTAATCTACCTAGAGATCCATGTTCCCATTTTTTTGGTCACGAAACAAATAGCTCATGTTCGTATTTGTGTATTTTAGGTTCAGATTGTTCTGCATCGCCAGAAGTTGCAGCGGCTTTAGCCATGGCGTCATCGGTCGCGTTTCCGACAATTCCGCAGTGTGCTGGTATCCATTCCAGTACAATAACATATTCTTTTGTCTAGAGTGTCCGCAGAATCCGCTTTCAGTAAATAAGTAGATCGGAGTTCCTTGCTGAAGGATGTGGGAATATGGCTGTCAATTCAGCCGTGTAGATCTAATGTTAGTTGAATGAACTGGTATGATGCATTGCAGACTTCGCTGGAGGCTGGATTTGAAAGGTAAAACTCCTTCATTTTAATCTTGTGTCAACTGTCAAGTTAATTTTTTGGTACCGATTTTCAACGCTAAAAAAGTGGTAAAATTTAACTTTTAAAATTACAGGCATCATGTAACATGTAACCTAAGGCAAAAAAAGCATATTATCTAAAAAGTACTTAAATCTAAATAGAGTTGTTATACTAGTGCTTATTTGATTACGCGCTTTTTAGAAAATTTACTTTTAGTTTTTTGTCCTACGTGATTTTATGTTTCTCTATGGAAAAACCTGGTCAATATAAGAATTAAGTGAAGTCCATAGTAGTTATCTTAAAAACTGTAACACTTGGACTACGGTGGTGAATTTGGGGGCTAAAGCTATTTAGACCTAGCTCATCTAACGCCACCTTCACTAAAATTCCCATTTATAAATAATTTTATAAAATTACCATTTAAAAATTCAATAATGTAAATTAGGCTTAAGAATTATTTTGAATAATTGTTTTAGTAGTTTTTTTTCGACCGGTCACTGACAGCAGTGACGGCAGACTGTTCAATGTTGAGGAAACGTCAACAACACTCTCTTTTTTCTGGACGCCAACCCAAGCGGACGTGTTGTAGTAAAAAAATAACCATCTGTTTGTAGAGTGTTGTGTGGCATTGATCCACAATTAACCCTATTAGTGCTGCTTTGAGTCTTTGAGACTAATTTTGACTTTGCACTGCTTTCCTTGTTGTGGTTTCCACAATTGTGGTTGTTGTATTTTAAACTGCAAAATTTGTATACAGAATTTCGACAAAAAATTTAGAAATATTTTTCTCTCTATTTTTTAACAAAATTAATTTAAAAAGTTACAAGTTTATTCATACATATGTTATTTTACCAGTACTAATATTGTTAAGGGGGTTGCAACCCAACAGCTGAATCTATGCCAGGAAAACTTATCAGCTGATAAAGTGCCGCATTTCGCGGCTGGCGCATTCAATTTTATCGGTTTTGGCCATCGCACACTCACCCTTTTTTGCGCTCTACGGTATTTTGTTTCAATAAGAATTATGTACCGTTACATGAAAGGTAATAAAGAGAAAGATGACTAAAAATAAAATTGAAGATAAACAGCTCTCAGAGTGGTCACTGAAAAACTACTTGAAGCTGGATCTAATTACCTGAAGTTGGTGCAGTTCGAATAGCACCAGATACACAGATACAGGCTATTATTTCAAATGACAAAACATATATATATATATATATATATATAACGAAGAAAGTGGCGAGCACCATTTACTGCTTACTCTTACATATCTCATATGTCTTTATCATAGTCTTTTAAGTTGTTAAGACATATTAATCAGCCAAACTTGAGTGAGTCCTTTTAATGCATTATGTAACAAACATGCTGATTTGTATGGCAGAAATGATTACATGGATAAACATGCTACAAACATGCTGATTTGTATGGCAGAAATGATTACATGGTTAATTTCTTGATAACTTTGGAAACCAACCCCAACTCTCTCTATGTTAGGCTTTAATTATTTAACTCAGAATACAAATAACAAAGAGCTTAAACCACACATATCTCAACATATTACTTGAAATTCTTCAGTTACCTGTAAATACAAAAAGCCTAGGTATAAATAATGACGAGCTCAAAAACTTGAGAACGCCTAACAAAATGAAGTGTGCGCATCGTTTTTGTCACCTGCGCGTAATTCCCTTAAATAATGTTTGGCGTAATTCTCAGCGCTTTCTGCGCATTTAGTCAAAGCTTTTGGGCTGGCGGGCGCCACAAAAGTTTGTGTATTTGCGTGCGAGTGTGATAACAAACCATTTAGCAAATTAGAATACATACATAGTATAGATAAATTGTATAGTATATAATAACTAACCTCAAGTACTTGATGTCTGCATTCGGAACGTCTGGAGCGGGACGAAATCCATTTTTCAGACAAGACAAATCACCAGCGGCGGCGTCGGCGGCATCCTCCCAGGACGATAGACGACCTACGGCATTGTTGGCGCTGGTGCTAGTGTAGTAGTTGTTGTTGCTGTTGTAGTCCTCTAATCCAGTTATTGATTTTCGATTGACAAGTGCACGAAGCGGCAGCATTGCCGTTTTTGCAACGGCTTCTGACTGAAGTGGAATGATGGCATCAGCGCCGCCCGGCTTTTCCAATGCGTCGCTATTTATTAATTCAACAGAAGGTGGCAATAATGGGGCTGTTTGCGATGGGGCTGCTGTTGCTATTTTTTCTGCAAATAATACATTTATTCCAATTTGAATGAAAATTACTGTTTTTTTGCATCACGTAAATGGGACAGGGTTCTGCAATTTAACGAACTTGTGTATTAATCTATGCAAACTTAATTTATTCAATTCAAATCGTATATTTATTCAGCCTGCGTTTTAATGTATGTTGATGTTCTATGTAGGTACAGCCTAGTATAAAATGCATGATATAGTATAATTAAACATATACAAAGATAGCACTATTTGAACATGGACATACACCGTTCATGAATGTACAATGTATGTACATAGCATATACTCGTATTATGTTTATATTTATGTATACAATAAAATATAAATTTTCCATTTAAATGCTATTTTACCACGGCACGTGCGGTCATCGCTACTAATTGAATATATACTATGGAAATGTTTACGTATTATTAATTCATTAATATGGCTTTAATTTATAAAAACACTTTTTGTGATGCATGCAAAAAGTTTTTTGCGTAGCGCATTAAATATATAAATTATATAAATATAAATGATGAATGTTAAAGTAAAGAGAATAATTGGAAAACCGAGAGAGAAACCTACTTTTTCGTACTCTGCGCTTCTTCAGTAACTTGGCGTACTTCCGTTTACGCGTTTCTCGCTGTGCCAGAAGTACGCGCTTCCGTTCTGCCTTGGCAGCCAATCGATTGCGTCGTCGGCTCTTCCGGTCGCCGTCAATTTGTGTCTTTATTTTCGGCTTTCTATATAACGCAAAAAAATAAGGTAAATCCTACCCAATTTCTACATCACACATAATAACCTATCAAATTATGTAAATTCTAAAAAAGCTTCAATTTTATAATAGATTAGAGTCCATTATAAACGACACTCTTAAATGAATGACAAATATACACACACACACAGACCTCCTAGGGTTTGGCATTCCGATGTCGTCGCCGGTACCAATCCCACCGTGGTCGTTAAGTTTTATTGAGATAATCGCAGGCGTCGTCGTTGTCGTCGTATTCATCGTTTTCATCGTCAGCGTCGCCTTTGCTTCATCGTCAACACCGTATTCGCCGGATAAATTATTTAATTCCGTATTAACGGCCTTATTCCCATTTAGAAAAGCGTGCGGTAGCACCGGTACCGGCACCGGCACACCATTAACCATCGAAAGCGTTACAGCTGTGGATGTATTTTTGTGCAATGCTGTCGCTGAATCCGCGGTAAGCTGCCTCTGCCTTTGCCGCTGCTGCGTCTTCTTCTTATGCCACTTTTTCCGGCGACTTTTCGCACGTCTCGGCTTTGGGGTAGTTTGTGGTGCCGTATGGGATGGAGATGCTAGCGGAGGTGGCGGTGTGTGCACAATGTCGATGCCGGAAGTAGTTTCGGTGTCGCTGATGGTGGTGCCTGTGGTGGCAGTCGCAACAACGTCGGCTCTGTTGAATGGAAAAGGAAGTAGTTTAGTGATTTTCTTATACACATTTACCGTAAAGTTTCTTTAAACAAGATTAGTGAAATGTTTATTCTGCATGTGTGTTACGCACGAGAGGAAGGAAAGAGAGGAACTTCGCACTGGTGAGAGTTAGGCTTTTTGTTTGCGATGCCAAGACGCAAATAATGTGGTAAAGTTTATAAAATGCTATAGCATATATATATAAAGGAAAAAGTTTTCTTGTTTACACGCAAGCGGGCACTGGGCAGGCAGGCGGACAACTTGCAGTAATATTTATATTCATTTTTAATTTACACCAGCCGCAATATTAACCCGTGTGTGAAATAAAGTGGATTTTGTATACGGTAATTAGATTGTGTGTTATGCGTGTTTAACTTACCGTTTGTAGGTCACTTCCGCCTTTGTGTGCACATTTAATTGGCGTTCGTAGTAAAAAGGTTCCGCTGGGAGGGGTTCTATGCTGAGAGCACCAGGGTTTAACGTCACGGTAGCAGACACTGGGGATAAAGTGGTGGTAGTGCCTGTTAAGTGGGAAAGAAAATTGAGAAATTAATTAATTCCTAGTAAAAAAGTTTTTTCTGGTAATTTCAAATTTTCAGAAATTCTGTAGTAATAATATAACAACGAAGCTAAAAGTTAAAACGTTAGGCCAATTAAACTTGTATTTAAACCTTGGCTACTCCATTTTAATCTATTTTCGGAACTCAACATATTTTATGTATGCTACATATTTAAAAGTATTTGCAAAAATTGAAAACGTGCCCGACTCCGAAGGCCTACAGATGGTCACTTAGATTCATTAGACCGGTTGTATACAAAATACCATTTAATCATTTACTTAAAATCGTGTGAAATATTTGTAGTAATTGCTTAGATTCTTGAATTAAAAGCAATTGTTTATTGTCTATATGTTTCCTTTTTTGAATATTAGTAAATATAACAGCGTTACTCCTAATCGTAAAAGAACCTTTATTCAATATGTTTTTGTTCACTCGGATATTGTAAACTTTTGCGAGTTATATAATTTGTGTCAACTGTACAAGTTATAAAATTGCGGAGTTTGAAAAATATAACTCGCCAAGTTGAAAAATGAGTTGGTTGACTATTTCGAATCTCTTGTTATACAAAATTTGACTTGAGTTATTATTTCTCGAGTTACGTAATTACGTAATTTGACATTTCAAACCTCGAGAAATTATTTTGAAATTAAATAATGGCGAATATCATTAAAAATTGCTTAAAATTGTATTTCATAAACTATCATTTAAATTAACTTTCTGAACACACAAAACAAGTTGATGTAAGCATATTATTTAATTATAATAGGAACTTGTCATCTTTTTAAATAATTTTCTTATTGGAATTGAAGATTTGATATATGTATTTTTTAAATTTATAATTACAAACTAATATAGTCTGACCTACGTTGTTTTAAATATTATATTGAAATGTGTCTTATAGAATTCTGCGCGAAGCCTTTCCAACATTTCTGACCTCAGTCTAGGTCTAGTAAAAATAATCCGATTGTCGCCCGAATGCTTTGGGATAGTTGTAGAGCAAAAACAAAAAAAAAATAGAAAATAACTACAAATTTAAAACAACTCAAAACTTTCTTCATCGCTAGATTTATTGTTAAGGCTGTTGTTGAGATTCCCAAGACTCCCAATTATGATGCTCACGTTCATCATAATGCTGCCAAATATAAATTGGATGACCAGTTACCACAAATAAACCAAGCTAATATGCGCATAACTAATAACTAGTGCAAAGCATGAGATTTCAATATCAGGACTTGACTTCAATTATAAAATACAAGATATATATATTTTTTTTAAAACGCGAGTTATAAAAAAATAGTGAATCAATCCAATACGTTGTTTTGGATTAGAAAAACCCAGATCCAGAATCTCGAGAACTTTTTTGGATTTTACGTTTAAAATTTGTAAGTGAAAACAAATAATTTGATTATTCTTCATGCATTTTTTACAAATTCGAAACGGTAAATAATATCGTTGAGCTAATTTCTAATAAAACCATTTTTATTTGTTATTCTCTAAATTGCATTGGCTAAAAGAGTGATATTTGATAATGATCGTTTTGTTTCAACTTTCAGCGAATGAGTTTAGTTCATTTTTTATTTCGTTGAAACAAAAACAAATCATTATGACTAGATTTATTTTACTCTGTAGCCTGTGTACTTTGATATGCTTCAAATTCGCCTGTCAGATTAAAGGATGTCAATCCTAAGAAGGCCTTATTTGCCAGCTGTCTTCTATATTCCAAAGTTAAAACATATTTGTATCAGTTTCGAGACATTTTAAAAATGAGATTATAAATGTATATTTCACTCGCGGTATTATATAAATATTAAAATATCATCTTTACTACTAATTAGAGGTTATAATATTTTTGTGGTAGCAAGTGTTGTTGTAACTCATGGTATATTTACAAAAACACAATCTGAACATGACGTCAGATAAAATTAACCGCGTATTTGAAAAGTAAAATATTATCACCATTATTATCAATTCTGCGTTCGATTTTTTAGAAGATGCCAAATAACGATATTTTTGATCATCATTATTATCATTATTATCAATTCTGCGTTCGATTTTTTAGAAGATGCCAAATAACGATATTTTTGATGTTGGTCGATAGACTAAAATTGATGTTTTACCGGATCCCGCTACATATACAAATAAGTGAACTGTCTTTATTTATTCTATCGATATATAGTATTTCGCCTTTCGGATAGGAAAAAAATGCTAAAGTGTTTTTTAAACGCTTATTAACTTACTGCCCGTCTAGATTTAGAACGGCCACTTTACGCGCGATGGATAAAAGTGTTAAAAGAACCACCATATTCCGCGCGAGTAGCAAGGCGTCCATGATATATATTCACATTATAAATTACATTATATTAGAAAGTAAGATATAGTGAGTAAGAGTTAAGTTGAATTAGAATTTAAGGTAGATTTGATAAGTCGCAAACAAACCGAAAAAACACGCAGAAATAAAGCCGCTGCATCTAAACGGCACCAAAGCGCCGCACGATAAAGCCATCAAATTGCTAACAGGTATAGATAAGGAGAGAAAAAACCAACAAAGTACGTAGACCTAAACGTTCTTCCTCTTTAGCGTTAGCATGAGGTACGGGAGTAAAATATACCATTGAGTGCTGTCCGTTCGAGCCGAGGCGCGCTCATTCCGCATTGCCTTAGCCAATGGGATACATATGGCAGCGATTCCAAGCTTCCTTTGACCAGTTAGGCCTATCATTCCTTGCACACCACAGAAAAAATGTCAAAAATGCACATTGTGCATATTTAAAAATTGTACTCAAAGCGCATTCAAACTTATCTATTTTCAATAGATAAATAGCCGAGGGTAGAAATTTGGCGTAAACTAATCTAACTGCAACTGTTCGTTAAAGCGTTATATTTTTGTGAACAGTAGAAAATTATTACTCCATAAAGATTGCAAAATTAAAAATATTCTGAAAATAATGAAATAAGAAATACGAAAAAAATGTTAGCGGGTTGGTAACAAGTTAAATTGAAAATTAAGTGTGATGAAATATATTTAAAAGTGAATAAAAAATAAAATCATTTGACTGTGTATCTATCATATTTAATTTAAATAAAATATACTGGTTAATTTCCGATTGTAAATACATTTTAGTCAAAAGTCTACTCCTCGCATATCTCCACTCGTATGTTTTGTACTTCTGAAAGTGATAATAATCAAAAACTTCTTATTTTTATTGGAATATCAGAGAAAATTTATATAGAAATTCAGTAAACCATAGTGAGTTTTTCAATTAAAACTTTCAACTATTTACATCTTTTTTTAAAACTCATTTCATTCATTTTAGAATGCGCAATTTCATGAGTGTCTGCGTAAAAGCTTGTTTACGCTCTCGCAGAAATAAAAAATAAACTTAATTAAACCCAAATTTAATTAATTTCTCTGCCGAATGCGTACGCGTGCGCTCTCGAAGCCCGTCGCAAAGTCTAGTCGTTGCTTTGCACTAGAACGTAACGTATTATATTAGGAGTACGCAAGCAGCGGGAAAACGTCCACGAAGCACACGAATGGAATTAATCATCTTTGATGAATGTGTGGTATGCGAGGTGCATGCGCATCCCAATGGCCATTTCATGTGAATACGAATAGTATATATATAGAAAGTATCATAGGAGTATATAATAGTGAATGCATGAGTGGTATATCTATATGGTGACTATGTGTCTGTGAACTAAGGGTCGTTCCACAATGCACTTTACTCGTTTAACAGTATACTTGTATATAGTATATATTATTATCATGTATTTGCACTTGTTGTACGCGGTCGATGCAGTTTTAACGTTGCATTTCAAATAATTCAAGAATGCAGATTGCGCTTGGGAATTTTACCAATAATAAATTACTTTGATTTGAACAATTTCAAAAATGAATTTCATTTAAAATGCTATAATCGGATTGAAATCACAATTCCACATGGAATGCTTGATTCAACCTATGTACAATATTAAAATCAATTATGCATATCAAATTTGGTATCCATTATATGGGTTTAAACCATTTATTAGGAAATACATTTAGATGAACAGAAAAAATTAATTATTGTACACCTCATAGACACAAGGGGAGTTTAATTTTAATTATTATATTATACTTTTTTTTACAATACTAATTGTTTTTCATTGAAGTTCTCTGACATCTAAAATTGGGCCATTTGAAGTAAAAAACGTTAAATTAGTATTTGCATTAAATGTCGTAATTACCCGTTGTATCTTCAAGTTTTTATAAAACATACTAATTTCTAATTCTATTTTTTGCGGGTGATTGGATGGAATATATTTAAATATATGTTTGTTTTTTTTTTGTTGTGTTGTGTAATATTTGTCATTGGTGTCGCTAGGGTTGGTGTCACCCAGGACGGTAGATCAGGGTGTTAATGTCTAAAATTTAAGAAAAATTAAGATTTTTTTTTTTTGTGTATTTACACATATTCTTATACAATTCATTGGTTATTTTAGTACGTATTACCAAAATCCAAAATCTTTTTATTAATTCCCGTATTAAAAATGCTGGTATTTTTTGTTTGCTTTAATTTTTATTAGATTGTATAATTGTTTAATTTCTTGCATATTTAAAATCATTTTTTGGTTTTTTTATATATCAATAATGCAATAAACACCAATTAGAAGTCGTTTTAAAATTAAATGGGCCGAAATAAATTATTAATTTACCTCACATATTAAAGTTACATATGGAGTTAATTTATATTATGTTTTTTTTTTAAATTTTTTTTTTCTTAGTTCGGTATTCGGTTAAGGTCGAATTCCCATATTTCAAAATCCCGTATTTTCAAAATCTTGATTTGCATTTTCTACAAGCTAAACATATTTTTTTGTTTATTTTTAGCTTGTAGAAAATGCAATACGAGATTTTGAAATACATTTACATTTTTATAAAACAAAAAAAAGAACGAGATTTAGAAGTATGGAATTTATAAAAAATAAAAAATAAATATACATTTTTTATCTCGCATTCATTATTTTTGTATGATTTTTTTGCTATGCAATTATTTTAAAATTTAGCGTCTTATTATGAGCCAAACCAAAACATGTTTTTAAAAAAAAATATATATATCTTGTAATTTCAATGCAATTTATTTTTATAATAAAATTACATTTTTATAAATTATAAAATCAATAATTTAATTTAATATTGAAAAATTTAATCTTTTTTATTTTTTTATATTTAATTTAAATAATTTTAAATATATATTTGTTTATTTTGGATACATTTTATTATTATTTTAATATTTCACCAATAATGTAAATATATTTTTTATTTGCATAACGATATTTTGAATTATTTGGCTCACTATTTCTTATGTTAAATAATTTTTATTCCTCCTTCACTATTCATTGAATAGCATTTAACCATATATACTTAAACTTTTTAATAGTACTAAATTCAAATATTTATACTTTTTGTATATCATTTGAGTTATGATGGTGTAGTGTATATATATTTATATAATCTATCGCAAATATCACATTTCCGATTTTATAGTTTTTTTCAAATATGAAACACGGACGTCCGAATTAAAACTATTATAGCACATCTGCGCTTCTGTTTATTATATCGTATAACGTATATACAATTTTCGTATGTATAGAATCCATATGCAATTATTTGCATTCCATATTTCATATATGTTTGTATAATATAAAGCAAATCAAAAAATAACAAGTATTGATTGAGCATTGCAATTTTCAATATATTTATATATAAACGTGCAGCGTATTCATCGTCGCAATGTGACAAAAAAATATTAAAATATTAAAATATTAAAAAGATCACACAGAATAAATTTAAGCTCAAACGGTTTGGCGTTCATTGAAAAACATATCAAAAATTGACTGCACAAATAATAATTGCGTATGTCATAAAAAAATATAAATATATTTGATTTACAAAAAAAAAATGTTTCCCATGTTTCAGAGTATAAATTCTATTTGTATACACAAATACATATTATAGTAGGACAGTTTCAAATAATATATTTGTTTAGTACATTTTATTTGCAAGCTTTAAACACAAACACATGTGTCTCGTGAGTGCGTATATACGCAGATTAAATTCCATATGTATATAAAATATAAGTATAGTAAATGTAGATGTGCGTATAATGTTTACGAATTTGTGTCTGTGTGTGTGTATGTGTGTCTGATTCTGATCTGTATGCATGGCCTGGAAACAAATATGGGAAATTTGGAAAATAACTCTGTCACATGATACAACATATATTCACTGTAAACATAAACCTATAAATTTATTCTATTATGTATGCCGATGCTGTGCTGAGCTTACAAAGTGTAGTACATTTATATACATTGGAGGCAATAACATACAAAACGAAATTCAAATACAAAAAATAAACTTGAAAGCTCGATTTTATTGTTTGAAATGAGTTTTTCTGATTGAAATATGATTTCGTCAAGCACTCTACATATATTTTTAGATATATGTATTTTTTGTGGTGAATCGTCGAGTGAAGCGAACATTTTATGGGGGGGATCGGAAACCATGAAAAACAAGATCCACTGTTGAAGTACGGATGTACAAGTTTTTACATGAGTTTAAAAATCCTGTTCAAAGAAATCACTCGCCGCAAAAAAGTCTGTAGGCGGATGGATTTT
Source organism: Bolitophila cinerea (assembly GCA_010015015.2). Classification (NCBI taxonomy): domain Eukaryota; kingdom Metazoa; phylum Arthropoda; class Insecta; order Diptera; family Mycetophilidae; genus Bolitophila; species Bolitophila cinerea. Next base: position 12,736 of record JAAAKO020016548.1, read on the forward strand.
ACAAAACTAACAAAGACTTATGGCTACTTTGAGATGAATACTTTGAGTACCTTCTGACCTCTCCTGAAGAAATAATTGAAAAACACCGTAGGATGATAGTATATGGCAATGTTAATTAATTTACGTTGAAATAAGTACTATCTAAAAATTTATATAAAAAGCATTATGATGTAGAGAGACTTTCAGAACTCATGAAGAATGCAGACAGATACTAACAGATATAATTATGGGACATACGACATAGTCACATATAGCTCAAATCTTCAACCATTCCAACTGATGTAAAACAATATAATTTTGATATAATTTTGAAATATTAAAAAACATTATTGAAATTCTAAATATTCAATGTGTCTCACATGCCTTGATGTTGGGGAATGATCATGATAAGAGGATGAATGAGACAATATATAGTTCAGCACCAACAGTTTACAGACGGCCACAATCTAAGAATCTATCAGATTTCCTAGTAAATTCTGCGATCTTTCCAAGTGGGATGCGGTGGAGTTGACCATGGAAAATTTATCAGCAATGAAACACTTACCATCACAGATGGTCTAATTTAAGGAATTCGGCGAGAAAATGAACCGACGATTCAATTTAACCACATCTTATACTAGTTGGGTTCTCGGAGAAGCTTATTTCGTATGCTTATTGAGTGATTATTCAGTGTCCAAAGATTCCGCAGACTTAAAAGTAAAGCGTGGATTTTAATATTGTTACGTTACAGTTTGATTCTTTGAGAATAGTTTTGATATTTTGAAGCCAGCCCACTGGGGGTTTAGTGTGAGACTTGGCCGGTTTTATCAAGTGCCTTGTCTAGGATTTCCTGAAAAAGGTCTAAATTCCAACGATGAGTTCCGGTCATGTAAAAGATATGACACAACCGTTCTTAGCCAATAAATCAGCTTGCTCAATATCAGGAATCCTTAAATAACTACGGACAAAGATCAAACTCACGGAACACTTAAGTGTTTAGCTCCTGCAGCTCTTTCCACCAATCAAATACTAATCCCGAAATAAATCTGGAGTACCGCTCTAATAGAAACATGAAAAACTGAAGAAACCAAATGCCTTCAAATCCATCAAAATTTTAAATGCGAAAACAATTTGAAGATTTAGAAAGGCAGACGTTGTTTTTGGCAGTTCTTTGCAGATCCTTTAAAACCCAATTTTAGTAAACCGTCTAAAACTGGGTTTCAAAGGATGCAGAAGAAAAACTGCAATTTGTCTACTAGAGATTATTTCGGCAAACTACCTTGAAAGAAGATAATTTGCAGTATAAAGTTTTTTCATATCTTATTTTGTAGATGATAGTAGTAGTTAGTAGTAGTTAGTAGTAATAAAGTACAAAAAATAATAACACATCTTTTTTATTATGAAATTCTATAGTACCCGAGAGCTGTGATTCCAAAGATGTGAAATTGTTGCCAAAGCTGATTTCAAACCTCGTCAGCGTTAAAGCAAATAATTCGAAAATATAGGTCTTGTATTTGGTAGCCATGTGTTGGGTAAAATTAATATACATTTACTGCAAAAATAATTTTACCGAATTATAAGAATAATTTAACTAAATAATATTCATATAATAGAATAACCTAAAACATATGGAACACAAGCCAAGTACGCTATCTAACCAGTCCTCTACGTAAATATCTGCATTTCATAAACTAATTTCCAAATATATTTTTTCTTTAATATTTTACTGTATATGCTATATTATTTACTTTGAAATTGTTATTTTATAAGTTTTATTTAGCTATTTTTTCTCGTTTTTAATATTATAATCTTGATTATTATTATGATAAAAAAACAAAAATGCAATTTATGGTTTGTGAATCTTGTCCCAAGCCCTTCAAATGGAATGCATATAAACATATATGCTAAACATGACATTTGTTCACGCATATTACATATGTCTGCAATCTACTTGCAGAGTAACATACAAGAAAAGCAAAGTTGCAGGTTCTATGCAACTATATTTACAAATGACGTACATTTGTAAGTCTCTTTGAAGAATCTACCTTCACGAAATCTGCAGTTGTATTGCAGACACATTTTAACCTGTATCTAAAGAAAAGTCAAAAAGGAGTTAATTTGGTAAACCGATTCGCAGGCAGTTGGTTTCTTGGGAAGTTAAAAGGTGGTGGGTTCAAAAGTATTTCTAATTTATGAAAGACTGTCATTCTTAACTGAACAACTTGACCGTGGCACAATAGAAAGCATACATCTTTAAATATTATTATAGCTCATGTATTAAAAGTTGGCCAACAAAATTAATCATTTTAAATTTTGTCGGCCGACTCGGTAACACTTTTGACTGTTTGAAATGTGTGCTTGTGCGTACAATTTATCAATTTTTGCCATTTTAGTATTTTGTTGCAATGGCAACTCATGTTCAAGGTGATTTCTAGAATTAAAAAAAAAATATTGTTGAACTGACAAAAATCCTAATTATTATTAACAAATAATTAATTTATAGCTAAGTTTAAATCGCCATAAGAACCCCAGAAGGCGTTTGAGACGTCGCGTCGCCCGGAACCAAATGTTTTTGGACAATATTTATAGTGTAGTTTTTAATATTTGTTTTAATTGCTAGTGTTAATAGTGTTAATATTTTAAGTTGAATTTTTAGCGTTTTTATTGAGAAAGAGAAAGGAGGGGCATCATGTCAGACACTGTTGCCCTAGCCAGGCAACATACAAAGGAATTGCTGGAAGCACGCCACTTTTGCGATAGCGATGACAAAATTACCAGTGTAAATATAAGTTTACATAAAAAACAAAGTTTTCCATATATTTTTAACTAACTTTAACTACCCCTATTTTTTTGGGCAGCAAAGGGTTAAATGTATAGAGACAAATATTTTTAACAAAAATTACTTAATCTTGTTAAAGGTGATTTTTGAAATACAAAAAAAAACACGACAACAGCACCGTATTTTGTTGAAATGTTTTGTAATAAATATTATTTGAATTACGAATTAAAAACAAAATATTTTAAGAAAAGGTGACATGGTTCTCGTGCAGTTTGAAACAAGCCCCTCGCCGGATGGACTCTTTTTAGGTTCAAGGAAAAAAATCTTAATCATATCATATCATATCATATACCGTTTGACAATCTATTTTGAGACCAGTAGTGGAATTCTGTCTGACGTTGTCGTAAAAAAAATACGACTAGAACAACGTATTCCACTCTAATGACAGCTGAAATCAGCAAAGTTTGCTTTCGTGCGTCGCGTCAACGTCGTTTTAAACGCAACTGCAACGCTGTTTCAACGCGGCAGCAGCGCTCTTTGCAATGCGCTTGTCGGTGGTAACGCGCGAGCGATGCGGCAGAGAGAGCGGAAATTGTTAGTCACAACCTTATGAGCAGTTCACTAAGATGTTTTGTACCAATATTGCCGCTCACTGAATTCTTATGCGATATCTTATCGGAAAAATGACAGAATCGCAACCCAGGTTCATGTACTTTTCCACAAAGCTCTTGTCGAAAAATTGCAATAACTTTATTTGACGCGTCTCTGCTCTTCGCAGCTACCAAATGTATGAGATGAAGTTTTCCAGCTGCGTCTCTGGTTCGGGTAAATATAGCTGCTGCGTACGCTCTGAAAATCTTGTGAATCCGTAAATTTCAATTGAGCTGAGCTGTTCTGCGTTATCCAAAGTTATCGGAAGAATAGGGATCAAAGAGACTAAGTTATCTTAGGTACTTCCTAAATGATTTATAAGCTTACTTTGCATTGGTATTTTGGATTTGATTAGGTGTCTACACGTAATCGCATCATTTACATACAAATCTGTGATAACTTGCGAGAAACGTCAGGATATCTGGTCTACTCACTATTTGACATATAGCTTTTTATGTCGAAATATGGTGCGCTCAATGTATTAAAAACGTGACAGTGAGAACCTTGAAAACTAAACCGCACTCGTCATCCTCAGATGTCAAGTGTCTCACTCCTAAACAAGATCCTTTGACTCGCTCCGTCTTCTTATAACACAATTGGACCACTCTGTGGCCTATATTCTGGACCTGTTTCATAGATACTTCCCAGTTCCCATTGTTAACTACACACACGTATTTCCATTTCAATAGTATCCACTCAAATGTAAAAAAAGATTAAAAAATAAAAAAATAAAAATTAGTAAACCCGTGTTTTACTTTAATTATGTTTTAGTCGGTTTTAAAATTATTAAAAAAATAAAAAACAATAAAATTAGTAAAAGTAGCCGACTAGTTTATAGCTAGCTACTAGTTTATATCGATCTAACCATTTTAAAACATGTTTTAATTTAAAACACAATTAAAATGAGTGATAAATACGGCCGTTAGTTTGTGTCCCATTGCAATTATCGATAATGCTATAAATAGCTTTATTGGTCTTAACCATTCTGAACCAATATTAATTTTACTACCAAAAACGGATATAGTTTCTACAGTTCAAACTCGATACAAGCAATTGCTTTATGCCAATCTTTTTTATTTTTTTAAAATTACATTATACTAAGAATTGAATTTAATTTAATTCTACAAATTTACAGAAACACTTTTTACCGATAAAAGTTATTCACAACATTTGTTTTTTGATGTTTCATTCATTCGTTCCGATGCTGACATTGTGCATGTTTATCGAGATGTAATGTAATTGTGAGCGAATGGGTTTATTTCAAATTTAAATACAATGAACAAACGTAATCGTTGACATACACGTTTGGCATGTTCCGGCCGGACTGGGCCCACGGCGCGCTGTTAAAATTGAGTGCGGCAAAGCGACGTGACGCAACGCTACGGCTTCGGCATCGGCACCGTGAAGTTTTCCAATTAAATTACAACTCGATTTTTAATTATGAAAATTCGGAAAATTGTGTGCGATGCCTATGCTTGCGTTTTCCGCAGTCATTCGGCTGTGTGTTTTGCGATAAGCTCATATCAGCGTGAATAGGATGTATACTTTATTGATTTTATATATGTGTTGTGTGTGTTTTTGAGTTTGAAAGTTTGTCCTCTGTGTGAATGTGTGTGTGTGAGTAATGTGTTTGTGTTTGTGCATTTTTGCAATTGTGTTTTCGACATTATATCTCGCATATACTAGAAAACACAGAACTTTTTCCACAGACGCAGCGTGCGCGTGAGTTCGAGCTGTATACAGTAAAAAATATTTCATGTAATTATCTACAGCGGGTGTGCGCGCTTTCTTGTAATATCATCGTTGTGCGGAGCAGATCCGCGGTGCGCCCGTCGACGACGACAACGACGACGGCGTTGCTACGTTGTGTCGTTTTGAACCTCGCACGCAGCGTACATGTGGAAAATGAATGGAAAATGAGAAAATGCAATATTATTATCTTGTGTGCGCCAACTCCGGGACAGATCCGAGTTTGCAGGGATAATTACAAAGTTGAGTACAGTATGATTGGAGGGACTCTTTTCGCGCGCTGCGCCTCGCCGGGAGTTTGCGAAATGACTTTGCAGAGATTCGTATATTGTATATATATGATGTACAATGTGATCTTATCTCTGTGCAAAGGCCAATCAGGTTGCATTTGGTCGTAAAGTTACAATTACACATTGTGTTATAATAATAAAACTTGGTTTAAATGAATGCAGACTTTTTGCTGCAGTGCATTTTTAATAATGTATGTACATGTCTTTAAGACATCTCTATTAAATTACAAATAATATTTTTTACTAAAAAGGTCAGCATTTATAGGTTCATCGACTCTGATACAGCGCACGATAAATGGGTTCTCCTTCTCATTGTCTATCATTTTTAAACTATATTGGTCCTCAATTAAGCATCGGATAATAATAATACAAATTGAAAATGTGCCCTAAGTCTGTGTGAATTGGTCAAAAGGACTATTACCATATTTACTAAATTGAGCTAATTAACATTTTTTTAATATTTTTTAAAACTCCAAAGATTTTTCACTTTGATTTTAATTTTTATGTATTTTTTCTCAAGGACTACACCCCGAAGTGACATGTGTGATACCTTATCTGAAAGGTCTCGGACACACATATGACCTATCTATTAAATAGCCAGTAATAAAAAATGAGTCCCGTACAAAAACCGGAATTATTTCTATTTAAATAGGAACTTTTTCTTTCGACGACATTTTGTTTTTATTTTTTAACTGAAGGGTTAAGTGTATGTGATTTTTTTTCTGAAAGGTAAACATTTGGTGTTGTGTGTTGCTTACTGTTTGGTTACCGTCTCTGTAAAACGTAAGATGTTTTTGATCCGGAGTAGGAGGTCGTGTCAGCGGCAACGGAAATTATTTATCGAGTGTTTTTCGAATATGCACTTTAAATCAGTAGCAAAATAGCCTTCTGAAATAACTATGCATTTTCGAACTACGGGACATTGATGCCTTCATTAATTATACAAACGCACCTGAAAATAAAACACGTATAGATGGCGTTGATGTTACCAGTTCGTTGAAGATATATAGCAAGAATGATGTTTACAAATAGAGATATCTCTAAAAATATGTATATTTGCTTTGTAAAATCTGTGAGAGTCGCTTTTAAGGCAAATTACGACTCCTAACAATCGGGGATGTTTTGCTATAGTGCTCGAACGAAATAGGCTTCAAGACTGGAGCAGTTCAGCATAAGCAATACATTAACCATGATCTGACCATTCGTGTAAACCGGTAAATTGGTCGCGTGTCCGGTGTGCGATGGAATAAAAAAAAATTGCTTTTAGAACATTTAAATCCAGCAGTACGCGGATCTGCCTGAATTTTCAATTTTAAAAGTATCAAAACTATGTGAATTTTACATAAGTACTACAGTCGCATCGAAGACGCACATTGGAGTATTTCTCCCGACTTAGTTAGCCAAAAGTCTGTTTAAAAAAAGTCATTATCAATTAAAATTAAGTACGTCATTTAAATATAAGAGGGCATGTAACTATATCTGTTTGCGTACATTTAAAGTTAATTTCAATTTTTATTATTATGTTTTACGAGGAGAGTTTTTTTTTATGTCACAAATTTAATATTACCATATCTAGATTAGTTACACAAACTTGGTTTGATTCTGTTAAATTGCTTTTTATTAAATAATATAAAGTATTGACTTTTAATTAATAAAAAAATGTACCTAATACTTATTTTGTGACAATATTGTTATATTTTTGGAACAATTTTTAATTTTTTAGGCACATTTTATTGAGAAGAGTTCTGACGATAACTTAATTATTTTTACCTTAATTTGTGTATATTTAAATAGGTAAAGGATAGGGAGGTAAAGCCTTGTTACGATTTTAACATATTAAGATATCTTATTATAAATCACGAATTTAAAAAAAAAATAAGGATTCTCAAATTCGTCCAATTACAGTAACTATAAAATTAATACACTATATTTTAACGTATAATAATGAATTTTATGCGAAACGAATGCGCAAATATAATAACAAAAACGAGAAATAATCGATTATAATCAATCAATCAATGTGAAATAAGATTTCAATTATAAAATAGAAGCATTGTTTTTTTTTTAAGATATAATTTTAAAGATTATTATAATGCTGCAACTTTCTCGTGTCGAACTTGATATACGAGTGCATATATAGTTCATGGCTTCGAAAGCGCACCTGCTTCTCCGTACACACTATACGTAGGTATTCTGTTTTTTTTTCAGGATTTGGTAGAGCATAGAATTTCATCCCAGAATTATATTACACTTTTCATTGAAACCAAAGCTAACATTCATGAGCATCGAAATAAATAAAACACAAATTCCGAACAAACCGCAAAAACATTTCTAAAAAATAAATTTCTGCATATTCGCATTTAACGCAGGTGTGCGCACAATAGCAATCAAAACAAATATATGTGTGTTTCATATATAAAAACATATATTTATATATATATATATATATGCAAAACGTATATACATCATCATTTATATATGATATTATGTTTAGCCTTTCTTGCGCACCCATGCATCGTATCGGGGCGTCGTATACTCACGTGTAGAAAATATATTTTATATTATAAACACAATACACATACAATCCAAATTCATATATTGCCAAGTTTGTAATGAAAATTTATTGCTGTGTTTTGCACGATGTGAAAACCTCCTGTAAAATATTCAATGAAAACTCAATTTCCATAGATATAGTATGCGCTCGTATACAGCCACCGTACTTTATGGTATCGGTATTATATGCCGCCGTCAACGCATAGGAGAGATATTATAGTTATAAAAGCGGGTAAAAGAAAATATATACATTTCGTGGTTTTTGTAAAAAGTAGCTATACTACATATATATTGTATGGAAAATGGAACACACACATACTGTTATAATTTTTAAATATATTGGCAGCTCGACTGCAATTGCAAAAGAGCTTCTGCGTGTACACGAACACAAGGTTTGTTTTTCCATCAGAGCATAGAATCAACCACCCAACCCGCAATGTATATTAGTACCACCCCATTCCAATCCAATTCGCGTATTTCTAGTAAAATGCCAATGCATGAGTTAAACATAAAGTACATACAAACGGGTTATGGAAAATCGACGAGCGTGTTAATGGTGCTCACCATTTCCGTGTACAACAACTACACTATAAATATACATACAAAACATAAACGTGTTTATTTTTCAATTTTCACCGTTGCGCGTGCTTCGTTTACCTGGTGTTCGAAATGCCCGGTGCTTGTTTAGATGCAATACTTCGATTGCGAGCGTCCACATAGAGTTTATTGGAGCGCCTGCATTTGAATAAGCTACTGGACGCTGCCATCGACCGCCCTTCTCTGCGGGTCAGCATGAAACACCCCTGCGGGCAAATGCTCTGACCCATAGTATATTTCACGTGCTTGTATATAGTAATTGCGGTGGGTACAGGTGTCAGGTCTGGTGTATAGTGGCGCTAGATTGTTTATATGAGCGTGTGAAACTGCGATAATATCGGTGCACAAACACAGAGCCAATTTACGTGTGTCGGTTCGTGCCATCGCGTTTTTATGTGTATGAGAAAGTTTGGCATAGCCATTTCATGAACATAACTCTCATCTCAGCGGAATTTACATAAAAGCGCCCATAAAGAAGCAATTTGTTTTCTAATAAGAATAACCTCTGGATTCCGTATATATAACACTGAATTTGTTTAAAACTATATGAATTTTCAAAGTATTCCAAAGCTATGAGTTTAAGTCTACCGACGCGACGCCAGGAAGGACATCGCACCGGGCTGTAAGTTACCATATTGGACTTTATTGTTGTTTTAATAATATTGTTTCAAAGTTTGTATATACAGAGTTTTTGGAATGTTAAGGTAGCTTTAACCTTTTAAGACTAAAGTGGACAGTATTTATGTTATTTATTTGTTATGATATGTTAATATTAAGATAAAATATCTCTACTCTAACTTTGCTTTATTCATCTATATTGTAGCGTAGCTGAGATAAACTATCTTAATAAAAGTAAATTTATATAGTACTACCAATTTTTTTTTTTCAGTGAACCAGTATTTTTAAAAATTTAACTATACTGGTCTACGATCCAAGTAAAAATACATACAGATATAAATACAAGAAACAATATATTCTCCGTATAATTGATCTAGCTATATTCATATAACGAACGTAATAAAAATCGATACAATCAACTGAAAGACGGTATCATTGAAAACACGGTTAGCAATAAGGTCCGTTTCAAAAAACCGATCGTTTCAAAATACCGATCCGTTTAAAAAGACCGGCCTGTATCAAAAGATTAGTCCGGACCCATTAACTCTTAATTTTTAACAGTGGCCATCATTACAACAACACTGTTAAATATTCTATCAAATCTAGTACTACATTTTGTCCTCATTTCATATTTTCATATAAAATATTTTTAATATATTTCGCAGAACTCATTTACGAATATGCCTCTGATTATAAAAAAATATCTTAATTAATGAAATTATTAAAGGTTTGTAATAATGAAATAATTTAAAAGGAACTTTATAAAATATATATATATATATATTGCGAAGCAAAAAATAAGCAAAATGATAGCAAAAAACAAACAAAAGACTAGCAAAAACAATGAATTTCATTTAATAAAAAATACAGCTTTTTCCGACAAATGTATGGCGCATAAGTCTTCAGCGAGTAGATACAATACCGCAATTTACTTAAAGTACTGGCGCCATTGACTGTAGCGCTTATGTCTATTGAAATAGTGTTGTTGGCGAAGCTGTCTTGGCTCATATGTCTGCTCGTCGATTTATAAAGGTAGCTTTTGATATAAGAGAAGTACCGGTATCATTTTCAAAGAAAAGCGTTGGTATAATAGGGAATCATTTTCGCTCGCCGGCGAAAGTCATGGCAGAACCCCTGGATGCATAACTTAAGTGATAAATCAGAGTTGTTTGAGTAGACATTATTTTAAACGTCCAGCTTATAATTTACAAGTTAAGCCATAAGCTTCCTTTAGCCACAACCCAAAAATATGTGTATTTTTTAAGTTTATTAAATTGCAATGCAGACCCTTGTCGATCTGATAGGTTACATATACATCTAATAATTTGAATATGTACTACGCGCGTAACGAGGATATTATGACCGACAAAACGCAACTACTTAACGATACAAGTGATCGGCCTGAATGTTGGAAGCAATCTCCGATTCCCATTTGTCGCCATTGTTCAATAGTTTTTCCTTGTTGTACAAGAGTTCTTCGTGTGTCTCCGTGGAAAATTCAAAATTAGGTCCCTCTACGATGGCATCTACGGGACAGGCTTCCTAAAAGAAGACATATGCAATAGTTTAAAATTTTTGCTTTTTAAATTTATAAATGAAAATGTTAACCTGACAAAATCCACAGTATATACACTTAGTCATGTCAATGTCGTAGCGTGTAGTTCTGCGACTTCCGTCAGCACGTTCTTCTGCCTCGATAGTGATTGCTTGTGCAGGGCAGATGGCCTCACACAGCTTGCATGCAATGCAACGCTCCTCACCACTTGGGTACCGGCGAAGGGCATGTTCACCGCGGAACCGAGGGCTCAGTGGTCCTTTCTCGAACGGATAATTGATGGTCGCTGGTTCTTTAAAGATATGCGCCAATGTAACGCCCATACCACGAATCAATTCAGTCCAAAACATTGTCTGAGCTGCACGATCACTGATTTCCTTCATGTTCATGCTCAGCTCTTTGTTGTTTACATACACGTAACCGGGTGTTGCAACCTCTTGGCTGGCATGACGCACTTGGCCTAGGCTTCGGGCACATCGGCTTCCTACAATACATACAACAAAAACAAATAAATATTAATGTTGCTATAATATATTATATACAGATTTAACTATGTGAGAATACGCAGTACATAGTGTTGATGACATAAGAGGCCATAACCTCAACCAGAATATTTTAGCCATACTACGACGGATTTTAGATGTTACTTCTTTGGTGGAAACTTACCGTTGCGCAAAACCGAAAATATCTTGATGGTAGCCATCGGAATCGGTTGTTTAGGTAGTTTTCAACAAAAATTATGCCAATTTTTGTGGAAGTCGAGAAATTCTCAATCTGCGACTTCACAATTGAAAATGCAGTGACAGTGACGTTTCTCGTGTTTTTTTTATTGGTTTGCTAAGGTTGGTAGGTAAGATTTCAAAATTATGATATTTTGAAAACCATTGAAAAGTTGAAATGATATAAAACGTTTTTATTATTTGTTTATTTTTATTTAAATAAAGACAGATTTTACAAAAAATGTTTTATTACTAAGTTCAAGTGATAATCAACAAAATCTCGCTAAATTCCCAAATATTGTCCCAAAACCATGATATTTATTTTGTGCTTGCCCTTACTCCGTTTTTCAATTTTATTTCTATTACCTAAAATAATATCAAGAAAAAGATAAACAGTTTTAAAACAAATTATAAAAGTTAAAATCACATTTTAGAGATTTTTTCTCGAATATGAATACATTGAAAACCTATTGTGACTGATTCCAATGACGCACAGCATTGCCAACTTTACATCAAATATCCATCTGATTTTTGACAAATATCAACCATCATAAATGTTAAAATGGCGTTGCTGCGATGATGTGCGTGTAAAGTTTATATGATTTATTTCATTAAAATAATGTTATTTTCGGTGTTTTTGTAAAGTTTTTTTGTTTATAAAAGTGAAATGAGTGAACTAGCTAGGCATTTGGATAACTTACACGTGCGGGAGGATCTATTTAGGGATGTAAAATACTTCGTTACCGGAACTCTAGATGCCAAGGTATATACAGATTAGTGCGTTTTGACGTTTTGTCTAATATAATTCGTTATCAGTGTTTGGATATGTAAAATGTAATATGACTAGGAATAGAACGAAGCGCAGTGTTGTGGTTTGGTGTGCTGTACTAATCTGTGTACACTGTACGCCTGTAGATATCTTGTTTTTTCACAAACATTCTTCGGGTTAAAAGGTTATTTTAGGGTGCTTTGATAAAATGTAAACATTTAGAAAGATAGAAAAAGTTTAACGACCTCTTGGAGAGACTCATTTGCATAAAATTGTTTTAGTAAATTTAGGCCAACACGTGTATGCATTAATTAAAATACTGTTTTCTATATTGTCTTGCAGGTTGAGAAAATCTTGCGAGATGGCGGTTCTACATGCTGCAATTACCTGGTCACCAGCACAACGCATTTGCTGTGCGGCGAAGACTTTGATGAAAACGAAATAGCTCAGGCTGCCGACCTGTACGAGGTGCCTTCCATTACCGAGGCTTGGGTAATTGCTTCCGCACGTCTGGGTCGTTTAGCCTCTACAAAACCATTTGATCCACTACCAAACAAACTATTCTCACAAGTACACGCTGCGATCACGCAACTAAACACCCACGATCGTCACAGAATATTTGCGATCTTATCGTTTCATGGCGGACATGTAGATCGAGCTTTCAGCCCAAAAACTACGCATTTAATTTGTGGCAGTGCCACTGGTGCAGTGTACGCAAAGGCAATAACAGTGAAAAATGAAAATCTTGTTATCGTTTCACCAGATTACATTGTTGATTGTCTAAACAGTCGAGAGCTGGTTGATCCACAACCATATCATCCACGTCTGTTGGTGGTTGAACCGCCACCACGTGTCATGAAGCCGGTACAACAACCGTCCGTCGCCACATCGGTTAGCGGAAGCAGTTTTGGTACCAGCGAACAAATGGACAAACAATCATTGGCTAGCATTTTGGGCATTGATTTAGATGAAAATACGGTCAAAATAGATTTGCCCGTTCTGAAGGAACCAGATCTTATGAGTGTCGTGGAGGCTAGCAACCCGAGAGTTCAGCAGGTGTCCAGTGCAAGTTCTATGCAAAGTCAAATTAATTCAATTCTACACAATGTGGGCGTGACGTCTAACTCACAAGTCCAGTCCGCTCAACAACAGGAGCAACAACAGCCGGCGGCAGCACCTATGTCTCAGCAACAATTGCAGCAACAACAACAACAGCAGCAGCAACAACTCGCTCAGCAATGGACGGCAAATCGACCGGTGCAAGTCCAGCAAACAGTACAAGCGAATGTTGCCATAAGTTCAATTACTACGGGTGGACAACAACAGCAACAACAACAACCACAACAACAACAACAACAGAGACCACAATTACAACATGTATTGCAACATCAAAGCAATAAAATCGTTTTGCAGCAAACGCCACTACAACAACAGCAGCAACAACAACAACAGATTCGAGTGGGAACAATAGCCACCACTGCTTCCATTCAACAACAAATTAATGCAATAAATCAACAGCACCAGTTCCAACAGCAGCAAAAACAACTTCTAGCTGGTGGTGCAGTGGCTACAGCAACCATTAATAAACAATCAACTCCTGCCGGTCTGGTGAGAAGCGTCAGTGAGCAGCAAATGAGTAGTATACAGCAGATAACACCATTGAACGCAGCATCTGGAGGAGGAGGACAAGAATTGATGCGACAACAAAGTAATCAATCTCATCAGATCTTAACACAAGTGAACAAAGTCACAGTGCAACCACAACAAGTACAGCATTTGCAAATAATACCAGCCCAACAACAAAGCAGTGGTGGAGGTGGTACGCAACAGACTTCCGGACAAAGTATAGTTACACAACAACCACAGCAAATCGTCATAAACCAGCAGCAGCCACAACAACTTATCATTAGTCAGGCTTCTGGTGGTGGCACACAGATGATAACACAAAAACATATCATAAACACCTCCACGGTTCAGGGGCAGCAGATCATCCAAAATCATTTGCTGTCTCAACAGCAACGTCAGCAAACTGCTCAGAACCAAAACATGATAATCACTACACAGAATCAACAACCACAGAAGCAACAGATTCAATTTGTGCAGCAGCAACAACAGCAACAGCTCCAACAACAACAACAGCCTCAGCAACAACAGCAACAGCAGGTCAAGATAATCCAAGGACAACAAGCACCACATCAGATTCAGCAAATCATAGCCGGACAAAAACCGGGAGGTACAAAAATTCAAGTAAGCGGTGCACCAGGACAACCGCCACAACAGCGCTTCATCATAAGTCAACAGCAATTCAATCAATTGAATCCACAGCAACAGCAGAATCTTTTACAGAACTCTCAGAATCAAAATGTCGTCTATATTAATCAGTCTTCTGCTGGCAATCAGCAAATTTTGTCGGCTGCAGGACAACAGCAGCAGCAACAACAACAACCACAACAGATTGTAGCTGCTGGTGGACAACTACAATCCGTTCAGCAACCGCATCCACAACAACACTTGCAGATACAACAACGTAATGTTGTACAACAACCAGTTAATGGCCAACAACAAACACAGCAACAGCCACAGCAGCAGCAGCAGAATTTTGCCCAACAACAAACGGTTGCTCAGCAACATAACATAAACCAACAACAGCAAGTGCCTCAAAGTCCGAATCATCAGCAACAACGTCTGCAGTACCTACACACTCTACAACAACAACATACACAGCAACAAAACAATCAACAACAATTGCAGACGGTACAACAACAGTTGCAGATTCAGCTAAAGACCCAACAAATTCAACAGCAACATCATCAACAAGGAAGCAATGCAACGGTAGCTGGTGGTCAACAACCACAACAACAACAACAACACCTCATAACATCGCCTGTGAATAATGTCGTTGCTCAACAGCAACCGTCACTTTCACAGCAAAGCCTCAACAATAACAGCCAACAATTGCCACAGCAACTATTGCAGCAAAGTCCTCAGTCGCACGTGCCTCAGTCACCAAATCAGCAGCAGCAACAACAACAGGTTATGATCCAGGGTCAGCAACAGCAACTGCAGCCCGGTCAGCAACAAATACAAGCTGGCCAACAGATAATGTTACCAGTTCAACAGCAAGGGCAACTGCAGCAAGGTTCTCAGATCCCACAAATAATATCAGTCCAACATCAACCTGGCCAGCCGCCGCAAAAGATCCAGATTCAAAATCAACAAATTATTGTTCCACAGCAACAACAACAACCCGGTATAAATCAGCAGCAGCAACAACAGCTGCAGAATGGCGGGCAGCATGGTCAATCACCACAGCAACAGCAGCAATGGACTCCACAAAGTCCTGTGCAACAAGCTCATCCACAGCAAATGCAACCCGGTCAGCAAGCCACATTTGTTCGTGCCACACGGCCACCATGGCCTCCTGGTGCCTCACCAGGTCCGCAAAGACAACTTATCCATTTAGATGCCCAGACACATGCTCATTTGCAAACACTCGATCCAACCCGTCGTGCTGACTATCTTCAGAAATTACAAATGAAACAACGCATGTTACGTCAACAAGTAGCATTCCAAGCGCGACCAGGAGCACCGGGTGTAGTTGGTGCCCGTCCTACTGGGCAGCATATAATAATTCAAGGACAAATGCCGGCCGGACTTAATCAGCAAGAACAACTGCAATGGCTGCAACAGCACGGCAGTCGTCAGGTACTACTTCGAAACGGTGCGCCTGGGCTGAGTCCGATTTCACAGCCCACCGTGACGACGGTTCCACAACAATCTCCATTTCCTAGTGGCACAAATATTGGTGTTGGTGGTCCTGGTGTTGCTGCTACGGTTGCTGTAGGTGGTAATCCTACTTCACAACAACAGCAACAGCAGCAAATGCAGATGCAAATCCAGCGATTGCAACGCATGCAAATGCAGCAGAACAGGACACAACAAGGTCAGCAGCAGCAGTCTGTGTCACCTCGTGGATTTGTCGAGTCTAACGAAAGTATCACAAATGTTGCTGTGCAACAATTACAGGTTGCTCCCGGTGGTCTACAACAGAACATACAACTTAGTACACAGGATGCAAATGCTCAGGCAGCACAGATGAACTCAAAAACAAAAACAGCTCTGGCAAATATGTTGAGTAACCGTCTGAGTAATAATGGTAGTGTTCCACCATCGTCTACTGATGTACAAACCGAACCATCTGCTGCAGGTACACTGCGTCTTATGACGGCTCAGCATAACGCAGCTCTTAATCAGTCTGGTAATCAGCGCAGTGCTCAGGATTTACTTGTACTGCAACAGCAACAACAAATGCGAGAACAACAGCATCAGCAACAACAACAACAGCAACAACACCGACGAACTCTGGGTAACATAACAAACAGTGGTTCTGCTGGTGGCAGTGCCGGTGGTCAAGTACCAAATCAAATCCAGCAGGTGCCCGTACCGTCGGCAGCAGTGCCGCACTCACCGTCCAGCATAAAAGGTCCGCCGTTTAGTCCGGGACGTCCACCATTACCACGACCCCAGTTTTACGGACACAATCCAAATCTAAAACTACCCCAAGAACTGTTTCTACTCGGCTGTACCTTTTTCTTTGTCGAATACGATGAATCCTGTGAAAAAGATCTGCCACACTGGAAGGAACTGATTCAACGTCACGGTGGTGACATCGAAACGTTCTATTGCCCGCGTGTTACTCACGTCCTCTGCAAAACGCAACGACACGGTGTCGTTATGCAGGCCATACGCGACTCGAAGCGTTGCGTAACGGCACACTGGCTTAGTGACACGATACTCAAGAAACAGGTCGTGCCACCTTGGCAAGCACTGCATTTGCCTATGCCGAGCACGTTCGGAACGCAAAGACCAGCGACCAAACACACTATCACGATATCTGGTTTCGAAAACGAGGATCGTGTTCGTATCAAAGCAATGGTCGAAGAGTCTGGTGCAAAGCTCACCACGTACCTGTGTCGACAGAATACGGTGTTGATATGCAAACGGCCCGAAGGCGACAAGTACAAAAAGGCAAAGGAATGGCAAATTCCGGTCGTGAACACCGTCTGGCTCAGTGACATTCTGCTGGGTAACTTGAGCGGGATGTCACAGTACGAGACCAACAAGTACCAACAGTACAACATCACGGGACCGTTTCGCATTGATTACGGACTAGTACCACATTTGATGAGTGAGTTTTTATTTTATTTTATTATATTTATTGTTATTTTAATGTTTCAATGAATTCTAGCTGCCTGGAAGAGTCCAATCAATCTGACGCAAGAGTCACACGAGCGCGTCAAACGAAGCCTATCGGAACCACGCGAGGAACCAAAACCAAAACGTATGCGCCTACTGCCTCCACTAGAATCTATACCGGATGAAGTTACTTGTATTGAGTATCCGGAACCGGACAATATACCACGAGTGCTTTTTAGTCAAGTTGACAATGTAGAGGGTCTCAAGCGTGCAGTCATGTAAGAGAACATTGATTTTATTTATTTTTCTAGATTATTTCATATTTTTTTGTTCTCTGTTTGTGTACAGGATGCTAGGCGGACAGGTTGTCACCGATCCAATCGAAGCAACGCACATTGTGCTCACCCGAATCGCTCGTACCTGCAATCTAATCGTATCACTGTGTGTCGTTGATCACGTGTTGACCAGCAAATGGATAGAGGACAGTGCGATAAAAGGAAAATTCCTTCCGGTGGACACGTACGAATGGAACGATGCCAAGTTCCGGGAAACGTATCGCTGTGAAGTGCAGAAAACCATAAAATCGTCGGTGCGAAAAAGTCTGTTTGCCGGAAAAACCTTTTACATTACACCAAGCGTTAATCCAAACGTACGCATTCTAACCAAGATAATCGAGTACTGTGGTGGCACTGTTGAGAAACGACGTCGATCGGTTGCCCGTATAACCGAAGCAAATGCAAAGCACCCGGAAAGCTATATTGTTTTGACCTGTTCACAGGATCTGCATTTGGTGGCTGATCTGATGCGGCCGGGCAAATCGAATCGGTACATTTGTGCGACCGAGTACGTTATAGCATCGGTGATGACACAGAAGATTGACATTGAACGACACCTCATCAAATACGTGTGATCCGCGGCACACTCGTCTATACATCTAAGATGACTACAACGCACTAGAGCTACCTAAATCGCTGTTCTCACAGCATTAGTTTTGTATAAAGAAATTATGTTTTATTATTGTACTGTATTTATTTTTTTTATGAGAAAAAACAAACGTAATTTTTATTATATTTATGTATGTATATGTATATAATTTATAAATATATTTTGTTTTTTGTTGTGCCGATTTTGGTAACATTATGTAAATAGTTCATATATAATTTATCTAGTTTTCAAAAGTTAAACAAATTATGTATACAAAGTAATTGTTTTAGGAAATATTTTATAAAATAATAAAAATTAAACTAATTTTTGCAATAGATAATTGTTTATTTATGTGTATGCTCCGAGCTGCAATGTGTGGGGCTGTGGAAACAATGTAATGCTTAATTTAAACAAAGGTCGGGGCAATAAGAATCGTCATAATGGTGATGTGCATTTTTACCTATAATTGCTCTCTTATAATCAATCGTCGGTACATTGATTTTTATGACTTTTTTTTCGACGGACGGCAATACAAGGGACCAGATGGACTCTTAAGATATAAAATCTAAACACCGCCCCAAATTAACAGGGGAGAGTATGAATTCTGTGGAAAGCCAATTTGACTATATATTCTGATTGATAATGGTATTCTAATACTAAACATATATAACTGTAGTTATGCTAAATCACTTATTTTTGAAGATATTCGATGTTAAAGTTTTTAAGTATTATTTACAGCCTCGCATAATCTTCCCTAATGAAATATAAAATGTATTGTATTTAATTTTATTTTGATATTCCTTTTAAAAAAGGTAATCTACTAACTTTTTTTTTAAAAAAGGACATTTATTAAATTTTAACTACAATAACAATATTAAAACAGATATCAGAGTTTAGATCGAAGATTAGATCTTTTCAACAGGTGGTAGAGGCATAGTTTTTTTTATAGATTTAGTGTTTTGTATTTGAGTTTACGGATGAGGTATTATTAAAGGGAAAAGTGTCTGAGTATAAAAACCCTTAGTATTAGAAAAGTAAAGTGTGTGTTTTTTTTTTTGAGAAGTGCGAGCTAAGTGCTTTTTAAAGGTGTATTGAAATTTCGAGGTTTCTGATTAAATCATAGTCCGAGTTTTTATTGCGATCTTGGAATCTGATGGTGTAGATACATTGATTGATGTAGTCTCGCAGCGGGATCATATCGGTTCTTGTGTTTAGTGTTGACGTCCGATAAAATGGAGGAACGCCGAGAGTTTGCTTTAATGCCCGGTTTTGAGCTACCTGGTGTTTTCGGTGGTGAGTTTTGGCCATGTCTCGCTATACTGGGCATCCATAAACAATCATCGGTCGAATTATGGTTTTGTAGATGAGGAGGGTACAATGCTCTGGAGATCATTTTGTACTTGTCCATTATGTGTGTCGTATGTTGGGAAAAGGTCATGTTCTCG
>JAAAKO020016549.1:0-16121 GCA_010015015.2 Bolitophila cinerea
GAAGAGTGCTGCGCTTGCGCAGCACATGATTGTTGTTGTATACTGAAAATGTTTTGGGGTCTATTTCATGCCGCCCCGTAATCAATCATATTTTGAATTAAAGAAAATCTCTCAATCTATGGCATGACATTTTAAGCCTGATAAAAAGCTTTGAGATACATGAGGAATATTATTTTTGTACAGTTGTTGATACTTGACAGTTTTAAGTGACATTTGAATGTACACATTACCTACACAAACCTATAAATACTTAAACAATGTTTTTTAAATAAATAGCCGAAATTTATATTAATTATATATGTATTCCAAGGAAGAGTATTGGTAAGTGTTTACAAGTTTAAATAAAACAGATTGCTATTTAAACATTTCTTGTAAATAAACATGTTTTATTACTTTTTTGTAACCGCGGTTGTGATTTACTATTTTTGTACAAATGATCTTATTTTACAAGTTTAAGTATTTAAATGGTTCCTATAGTCAAATTTATAACCTTATACCAGAGTAGAAGAAGCAAATTACATGAATCTTCTTTAATAGTCCTCTTCAAACTTCACGGTCTTATTTGTTATGAAATCATCGCTTTTGTGTAATATGTATACACACCTAAATACTTTTTGATCAATAAAGCATAAATCATCCGAAATTACATCTTCTTTACGCATGTAACCTCCTCAATTAGTTGCAATCTAAATTCATAATATATTATGATTAAAACGAGCTTTTTTTGGCAGGTGCATGTCAACGCAATAGGGGACCAGTCCAGAAAGATGTTAAAGTACTCCTTACAACAATGACTCTTGTTCATCGGGCTCTTTTCACCTGGTTCATCATTCTCATATTTTGTATATTCTTTTGTTTGCGACTTGAATTGCGTACACAATGGAACTATTTTATTGTGTTTATTCCATTATGGGTCTTTGACGCTATTCTGTTGATACATGTTATTATTAAAATAATCACAAAATGGAGAAATTTAACTAGATTTAAAGAAATATTGGTATTTTACCAATGGTATATAGCTGCAGTCCTTTTAAAAATTCTTGCTCAAGTAATGATATGCCTATCTATTGAGTACCCACAGCTAGAACTTTCTATTTTTGTCACCATGTTTCCAATATGGATATTATTACCCGCAACAATAATCTATGTATTTGTGATTTTAATAAAATAAATATAGATCATAATATTTTTACTTATTATTATAAATTTAAATTTCAAATTATTACATTGAAATTGTTGAGCATATAAATATAAAAACATTTAAAAATAATAACTATGTTGTAAAAGAATTCGCGTTTAATAGTTTTTTTATGTTTTTACCGATTTTCAAATTATAATAAATATAAATAGATATATAATGTATGTACATATATTTTATGAATAAATATTAAATATTACTAGCTACTATATATCCTCATTTTTATAGATTTTGTTTTGTCGTATTATTGTTTAATTGCTGCGAGTACCCATTGAAATGAATACTCCAAAAAAATAAGAAGAAGCTACATTTTAGATTTCATTACCAATACATTCTCAATAATTGTTTTAGTATCTTTGTCGGTATTTCTTAAAAAATAAAAGTATAAATATATATAATATGTAAGATAGTTTGAATCATAAATTTTCTTCGGTCTTGCAAGTAAGATAATAAAAGTATAAACTGGGAACTTAACGGATTATTTACAATCAGTTTGATACTAGGATTGAGTTTTCATATCTTACATTTTTATTTGGAGATAACATTTTTTACAAATCTCTTATAAGTAAATGTACAATGTAAACCAATAATTGACTGTCTCATTTTGATTGAACGCATAGAACAGCACACCTGTTTCATTTAAATTTATTTTCGTGCCATTTTATTTGTGTTGTTTCTGATTGTTTTTTTTAGAATAAAACTTACAACCAGTATGGTATCAGCTGTTCAGTCGCCGATTGCTATAAGTACTCGATTGTCCGACTATAAAGACGATGTTGCGCCTCTGGAATACCATGGGCACTGGCAGGCTGTTGGAGCCTCGTGCGTTGAGAATACTGGAACATCGGCAATGGTAACATTTTCTAGACGTCCGCAGCAACCATTTATAGTTGGTGGACCTCTTAAAGAGGACAAATACATTTTTGAACAATTACATTTTCATTGGGCCGACACTGATGAGTCAGGGTGCGAGCATACTCTCGAAGGAATAAAGTAAAAACTTCACAATAACTTTTAACATATTAAATATAAAAAAATCACATATAGATATTCAATGGAAGCTCATGCAGTTCACTACAATTCAAAATACAAAAGTTTTGCTGAAGCTGCTAACAAGCCAGATGGATTGGCAGTGATAGCATTTTTTATTCAAGCATGTGGTGACAAAGATTGCCCAGAATTCCAGAAAACTACAGAGGGAATACGAAATGTTCAAATTCCTAATACAAAAGCTGCATTAGATTCAGGTACGCTAAAAAATATTATATAAAATAAACGTTATATAATACATTTAAAAAAAAATAATTATTGTTCACATTAGATTGCTTATCTTGGATTGGGCTTCAAGAATTAAGTAAACATTATTACACCTACAAGGGATCGTTAACAACTGCTCCATACTTTGAGAGTGTGACATGGATAATTTATAGAACACCTATATACGTGTCAAAGAAACAGGTTTAATTTCGAATTACATTTTTTTAATAATTGAAATTTCATAATATTTTAATATTAGATTGCCGTATTCCGTAGTTTACAGTCTTGCCCAAAAGACGAAAAAAAGAGAATCGTTAATAACTATAGGCCAATTCAAAAATCAACTACGCAGCCAAAGATAACATTTGCACGAAACATCATCCCAAAGTCTAAATTATAATAATTTAGTATTTATGTATATAATTATGCAAATCGCTTAAATGGAGAGATTTTTAGTTTGTTTTTAATATGTTATAGTTATGTATATAAATATATATTTTAATTCATATTTGCCAAGTATTATTTTGCCAATTTTAACCTCATTATTCACATCACTTTATAGTGAATTTTTGGTTAAACAAAAATTGTCATCTGACCAATTATTATATTATATAATGTGGTTAATTCGGAATAAAGTATTTTTACAAGCTATTTAATTATTTTGTTTTGTTTACAATATTTGTTTTGGAAACGTAATAAGAATATCGTTATTGTTAAATAAATAAAAAGGTGTATGATATATTCATTGACTTTGAATATCCATTTCTCAAAGATAATCAGCATCATGGAAAATATTAAGACATAATGGCCAGTCCTCGGAGAGCATTTCTCGACACTGGTATTGAATTCGAAGACGATGCTTCCTCATATTGTTACGAATGTATGCTACACAGAATCTTCAAACTTATTTAAGACTAGTTAATCTTCTGATCACCACATAGAAAATAATGAAAGTTATACGGTTCAACCCATTGAGATCTAAAATTTCAGAAATAATGTAAAAATACTAAATATTTTTTTTTTATTTTATTAAAACTGGTTTATTCAAAGCAGTCCAAATCGAATCATTCAAAATATATATAAACATTTAAAACTTTTTCTTAAATTACCTGTAAAATTTGTGAAATTAGCTGTTAAATTAAAGATCCAATACATTTACAAATATGACAAACCAACATCAGTTTTTAAATAATATCAATGAAAATGAAATGACACATAATATAAAAACGGTCATGGATTTAATTGGTATAGATGGAAGAAAATCATATCCGATAGATATTAATGTAACAAATACATTAAAATTGTCATTACCTTCATTGATTTGGAAAAATTATGAAATAATTCCCAAGAAAATGAAACTCACGAACTCGGGTGAAACACGTAAATAAGATTAGAATAATTTAGACCGACTAGAATTATTAGATATATTATTATATTTAGTGATATTAAGCGCAAAATGGAACAATGACCGTCCGTATATTTGTGGAGGTCCACTTAACGGAAAATATGTATTTTCTCAAATACACTTTCATTGGGGTCGAACAGCTGTTGAAGGCAGTGAACATACAGTTGAAAATAGCAGGTAAAATAAAAAAAAACAATTCTTTTTATTATTATATTTTTTTTATTTTAAAAGATCACCTTTGGAGATGCATGCCATTCACTTCAATAAATCATATTTGAACCAAACTGAGGCTATGAAACACAAAGATGGTATCATTTGCCTAGTTTATTTTTTTCAAGTAACTCATTTTATATTATTTTATTTTTTAAATTGTAACTGAGACATGTAAAACATAGATAAGATCAAATCACAATCCAATAGTACATGCAATAGTGTCCGTTTTAAGAGAAATTCGAATGGCTGACACGAGCATTGCAATAACTCCTTTAATATTAAACGAATTGCTATATCCGTTTACACTAGACTATTACTTGTATTGGGGACAATTGAGAACAAAGGAAAATTCGCAAACTCTCTTGTGGTTTATAGCAAGAGAGGTCACCAGTTTTTCATTTGAGCAGGTTTGGTCGATTATTTATCAAAACACACCTATTTTTTTATTTTTTCAGCTAAGATTATTTCGACAGCTATTGAGTCACAAACTTATTCCGATTGTCCGTAATTGGCAAGAAATTACATGTTTGGAAAAACGAAATGTTTTTCACATAAATCCATATCATGAATTTACTAACTCGACGTTGTCTCCGATTCCTTTGCGAATGGTAAAATCACTGGAAATTATAACTAATCAGTTAAATAATACTGGGAAAGATAAGGCAAGTTCATATCAAAAGCCCATTTCTTATACTAAACATTTTTTTAATGTTTTCATTATTATTTATAAACTCCAGATCAAATCAACACAACAAAAATTATAGCGCCATTTTTCTTCCTTCAATTGAAATTTCCACTGCACGTCTGGATCCCTTGATACGTTTCTGGTCGATGAATTTTTTTAAATGTTTTTCGTATCGGTTAGGTTTCTTTTTAGTAATCTGAAATGTGAAAATGTTTTTTTTTAAATATATATTTCTTGTGTATATTGAGAAATGTTACCGTGCTCATATCTACATCGCTAGTTGATTTTGGTCGTACAACATAGTCCTTATTAGACGGTAAAGGAACTCTGGCACGGCTAACCCATCCTTTTTCTCCTGGGCGTAATTGTCTAAAATTAATTTAATAAATGTTAATAACAAAAAAAATAAACAAACAAATTTGTGTATTATATACCTTTCTCCTTCTGTGAATGAAGTTAGTTCCTTTTTCTTTTTTTTTGAACTGCTGCTAGGCTCGGGGCTGGCTCTCTTCTTTTTTGGCATCTGCTCCAAATCACGTTGCAGACGATCTTCTCGACTCATTGCTCTAAGGTCTGCACTCAAATTAAAAATAGGTCTGGCCCATTCGGAAATAAGTCGACCAGCTCGATCTCTATTTAATTTTGTCTCCCTTGGATGCTTGTAGAGATACATAACGGCTTTTCCAATTCCAGATTGTTTCAAATAAGATTTATCTATAGTAGGAAACTGGATAAATATGTTTGTTATTAATAAATTTTAGAGAAAAACAATAAATAAATTTACATCTGCGAGGAGTTTTAGGATTTGGTCACGGATTTGTAAACACGGCAAACTTTTGTTTGGCAAAGGAGCAAGCCAATCCGTTAAAACGTTCAAAATGTTGTGCTCCAAAAATGCTAATTGTAAATCTTTTTTGATAAGCTGTGACATAACCGATTTGAGCATGGATATTTTCTTTGTAGCTGGTTTATTTATCTGATTCAACTCTCTATCATCCTGAAAATATTAAAATTTTGTATTTATAAATTTTATATTTAATTTTATTTAAAATGTACAAATTTACCTCTGCCGCTTGCCGCATGTTTTGTATCAGTTGATCAATGATATCATCATTGTCATTAATAATGTCTATATCTCTGCGCTTTCTACGTTTAGACTTTTCCTCGCGTTTTCGTGCTAACATCAATTCAAAATCGGATGCAAATTCATTTCTAAAATACAAAAAGGCTTTAGAAATGTATGCAACAATGGTAAATATATTCTTGTATACCCTTTATTCTCATCCCTTTCATCGTCCCTTACACCTTCATCTGAGCTCTCACCATTGTCTGGTGCTCTTACTTTTTCGACTTCCTGATCGTTTGTCATATTTTGGACTACATCATCATCATCATCGCCTTCATTATCTGTATCTGTAATTTTAGCCCGTTTCACAGTTTTTGAAATGTCTAGGAAATTGTAAAATTAGGTTTTATAATTTAACGTATATAATAACAATAAAATACCTTCATTATCTGAGTCACTTAAAACCGCTGCTCTCTTTTTTTTAATAACCGGAGACCCAGATCGGCTGCGCGAGTGCGTCTTTGACCTATTACTGCCATTTGATGTACCTCGACGCGCTCTAGATCCACTACGACTTCTGCTTCGACTACGGCTGCCTTTGGATCGTTGTGAGACACTTCTACGTGAGCCACTACGACTGCGACGTGAACCACTGCGACTACGACGAGAACCACTGCGACTACGACGAGAACCACTGCGACTACGACGAGAACCACTGCGACTACGACGTGAACCACTGCGACTACGACGAGAACCACTGCGACTACGACGAGAACCACTGTGACTACGCTGTGAACCACTGCGACTACGCCGAGAACCACTACGGCTACGCCGTGAGCCACTGCGGCTACGCTGAGATCCACTGCGACTACGCCGCGATCCACTACGGCTACGTGAGCCACTTTGACTGCGTCTTGATCGACTACGACTGCGCTGAGATCCACTGCGGCTGCGTCGCGATCCACTTCGACTACGTTGTGAACCACTTCGACTACGCCGTGAACCACTTCGACTGTGTTTGGAACCGCTATGGCTACGATGAGAACCACTTCGACTCCCTCGCGAACGACTTCGACTGTGTCTTGAGCCAATATCGCTTTGCCGGCTGCCCGCACGAGGACTTACAGATTTAGAAACTTCATTCTCATTTTCCAGAGTTTCTAAAGCCACTGGGCTATTGGATCGAGATCGAATATCTTCAGATTCATTCTTTTTGTGCGTTATGGAATCAATAGACTTTGATTTAGATCGCTTATCTGGTTGCATTTCGTGCTGCGGGCTTAAGGATTCAGATTTCCTAGACCCGTTAGATTCGGCAGATCGGGATCGATGTGATTCAAGTGAAACACTTCGAGATCGGTTCATGTTAGTTTGCTCCAAGTCAGAAGCTATTGGCAAATCCGATCCTGTTAACAAAATTGTGTATAAGTATAAATTGGACAAAACTTTAAGGTATAAACTTTTTTGTAAACTATACGTAAAAAACTTACCGTTTTCAATGTTCATTTTTATATAAAATTATTACAAAATTTATGAACTAAAAACGATTACCAATTCAATAAAATTGCTTATAATTGTAGCAATTCTAGTCTCGAGTTTTATAAGTTCTTAGCTACACAGCACAGCGTTAAATACTTTTTAGTTTAGCGTTCAACATGCGCATTTTTTATATAAAATTGACAGACTGTACTTGAGCTCTGTGACTGAACTAGACTGAACGCGGACATCGTTTGATTTAAGTTCAATGCATATTTGTGATGTTGTCAAACTGTTAACTGTATAGTAAACAAGCACAATTTATGCTTATATAATGATTATATAAGGTAAATAAACAATATGAATACAATCTGTTGATTTATTTATTATTTTCATTATTAATTATTTAATTTTTATTTACATGCTTTTTAAAAAAAATTCAGTGAGACATAATATGAGGGTTTCGTTAATAATGTATATGTAGTTTATTTTTACTATATATCATATGTCGGATAACATAAATTAGTAGTAGTTCTACTAGATTTTAAACTCAGTGAAGTGAGAGATTTTTTTATACATTGCACTTTGTACTTTGTACATATGTGTCGTTTGTTTGTGGCAGTAACGGGATATATTAAAATATGATAATAATGTATGCTAATAATAATGTGAATGTGATAGAATTATGTAAAACTGCCAATACATGATAAAACTTCTTTCTTTAATATTTAAAACTTGCTTATGTGTCGTTTCGACAAAGTATCCGACGATTGCGATTTTATCACAGTATGTGTGAAATGTCAACGTTCTTACACTGTATATTTAGCATCACACTTATATGCAAAATCGGTCGGTTCGCAAACTCATGTCAAAATCGTCGCTTTTCTAGACATCTTTCCAATATGTGCCATTTGACATGAGGTATAAAATGAGGCATAAAATAATAGAAATAAAAGTGACATACACAATTTATTATTTTATACCCTATGTCAAAAGTCACATATTGGAACGATTACTGGAAAAAGCGACGATTTGACATGAGTTCGCAGCAAATCGACCGATTTTGCATATGTGTGCGATGCTAAATATACAGTGTAAGTACGCTGACAATTGCAATCGTCGGATTTCACAGCCCATGTGAGAACGCAGCTTAAACCCATCAAACATCGAATGTATATGTTGATCTAAGCACTGAATATACTACTGGGAAATAATTTGACAGTTACTATTCCAAGTTTCAATATTCCTTTTCCTTATAACATTTTAATCAGAAAATAACATCACACATCAAAACCAATAAAAATATTGGAGATTGTACACGATTTTGTATGTTTTACATTAAAAAATAGGTATTTCCGTTCACGAGATACATATCATTTAACGTAAATTTTAGATACCTTTTTAAAATGTCTGAAACTCGATTTTCATTAATTCCTGCAGGAATGGAAGACGATGATGTAATACAAATTACAATATTTAAAATGTTAATAATTTAATGGCTACTTTATTGTGTTATAGGATGATGATGAAGACTTTTCTAAAATATTAAGCGTTAAAAAAACTTGCGAGAATATGAAAATTACGATTGTACCTGATATAACTTCAAATGCTGGTATTAATGGCACTCCTTTTGATGCGAACCTTGAAGCGGATGTTAGAGATTGGTTTGAACAGCTAAAATCTATTTGGGACACTTGTGAGAGCATTTTTATCTTGTTTGTATTTTTTAATGCATGTTATTTAAACCGTTTCAAGAACAATCGTAATATTTACATTTTTGACTCAAACGTGATTTTGTTAAAAACGTTCAATGATTGATTACAATAACAAACTATAGATATATTGTTTGATACATTTCAGACAAAAGAGGGACGACCCTAAGCCACAAGTTGTTAACATTTTTCTCGCAATGTTCGAATCCGTTTTTATATTCTTTAAAGTTTTATGCTAATTGCCCAGGAATAAATTCGCCAAAATCAAACAGTTTGGCGTATGCTAGTAAGAACACCATATAATTTGATATATTTAAACATACTATATAGAGTTAAATATTTTTTTTTAGTTCTTGAAGAGCTTCACACATATAAAAAAAGCTTTAATATTATCGTTTCACAATATGTTAATGATAACATGAGAATGGTTGCATTTAATTTTATTAAAAAACAAGGTCAACAGAATCTCTTTAAAATTGTTGCAAATACTTTCGATTTAATATCAAGCAAACAAATATTTGTGGAGCAAATAAAAGATCTTATTAAACAACATTTCTATAAAGAGGTAAGTTTTTATTTTCATAATACAATAAGCAATCAAAACAATTAATTGTTTTAGGCTTGCCAACTAGCATACGAACTTCAATTATACAATGAATTTACCGTTTATGAAGTGGTTTTACCGTTAGTACTACAAGACAAAGCTTCTATTGCAGAAGAATATTTAAACAAAGCAAAACATTTGCAAGTACCTATAGTCGAGTTACTAGATTCATTGTTGGATAAGTCTTCATCTATGCAAACTCGAATAACAGATTTAATCGTGTAAGATATTTATTTTTGCGCAAGTTAAATAAAATCTAAAACTAATCCAATCATTACAGAAAATACAATTACAATGACGTAAAACTTAGTAAAATACAATCGAAACCTCTAACAAAACTTATTGTTAGATTAGTGAAGATTTACAATCTTCCTTCTGAAGTTATGCCAAACGTTATAAAAATCAAAAACTATGGAGCTTTACAGTTTTTAATTAAGAAGCAATATTTCGAAAAGAGTATTAGTAAGTTTTTTTTAAATGTCCTTTACATTACTTTATTGTTACATTATTTGCACAGACATGCATTCATGGAGAGAAATGGTTAGAGAAACGGTACCACATAGTTCGCCAGAACTTCAAATGGAATTAATTATGGGCTGTTCCAACTATAAAGACTATGCGGAATCTGCATATTGGGCAAAGTAACGTAGTTTTAATCCTTTATATTTACTATTTTAAATTAATTTTAAAATATTCAGAATATACGCAATACCAGTGAAAGAGCTTCCTCTATTAGTACAAGATTTTATTGGACAAAGGTAATTTAAGAGTTATATATATTTTGAAATTTAAACTCATACATTTTCTGATTGAATAAAGCTATGAAAAACCTGAGGAAAACTGGGACAATGCTAATTTTAATAATCCTGGTCCGAGTAATAAGCCAAATGAAGAAGTACATACTCTACATTTAGATAATTCCAATGTGGTTCTCGTTAATAAAAGAGACAAATTCTATAAGATGCTGCGAGCTCTGTCAGTTCAATATTTGATTGCCTTCGATGCAGAGTGGAAACCGACATTCTGCTCAACTAATGAATTGGCCCTTATTCAGCTGGCAACAAAGAGCAAAATATTTTTGATTGACGTGGTTGTTCTTTCGATCAATATTGAAGATTGGAATCAATTAGCTCGCTTAGTTTTTAATAATAACGATATTTTAAAGATAGGTATGAACAAAAAAACATTTTTTAATTATTTAATTTTATTTTAATTTAATTTAAATATTTTATAGGTTTTTCTCCATCAACCGATCTGTTGATGTTTCAAAAAACAATGCCAGCTTTGAGCCTGTCCTCGCCTACACAAAGCTCGTACTTAGACCTTCAAGAACTGTGGCGTAAATTGAATGATATTCAAGGATTTGGCTTTCCTTTCAAAGGTTATAACAATTGAATCTTATATTTTTTAGTTTTTAGTTTTTTATGGTATTATTTTTTAATTTCTTAACTTTTCTTTAACTGTTTTTTTAGATCGTGAATAAATTCACATTTATTATTTATGATAACATTTATGACACTGTAAAAAAAACAATAGTGTTGAAATGTGTGTTTGTATTATGTTATGTTTTAGGTGATGTACACGGAACGGCTTTAAGTGGTTTGGTTAAATTGTGTCTTGGAAAAAAATTAGACAAATCAAATCAATTTTCAAATTGGGAAAAGCGACCACTACGACTAGATCAAATACAATACGCAGGTATACATAAAAATATAAAAAATAAAAATATAAATATTGAAACCAATACAATTGAATATTTCAGCTCTGGATGCATTTTGTTTGATAGAAATTTATGAAGTTATAAAAAAACAAACTAGAAAAATTGGCATAGACTTTAATGAATTGGTCACAAATTTCTTAAGCGAAAAGAAAAAAATTGTAATTAAACGTACAAATCCGTCTCAAAAGAAGCAAAGCCCAATATGCTTACAACCCAAACCTGAAGCGCCTAACTCGGATTCTTTAAGGTAAAGGCAATTTAGTATTACTATTTATAAATTTCAGATATTGGGTCCAAAGCTATAAACTGCAAACTGGATAAGCTCTGTATTATACAGCTTTATCATTTATTTAAAAAGGCTAATAGACTTTTCTAGCGGTTTTTTCCTAAAAATATCAATTCTGATTTTATTATAAAAGTATTTAATATTTTTTGTACTAAGGGCAAGTAAAAACCTACTTTTTATCAGGCCTAATTTTTAAATAACAACGAATAAAATCTTTAGATATATTCCAAATGAAATGTAGGTTTTCATTTAAAATATATAATTCGATTTAAAAATTATAAAATTAAATTAAAGATAACATTAGTAGAAGGTAGCCTCAGGCTAAACGACTCATTGGCTTTGAAATTTTTGTAGTCCGCATTATAAGAGATATCGCCAAATAAAAGATACCCTTTGAAAGATTAAACCATTGGCTACATTTCTCTTACAGACACTTATTGTGTAGTTCACATCAATGCCAAGTCAGAAGCCTAATAATCCAAACGGTCACGAATTTTAGCGCCAGTATGCCCTACGCGTTTTCTTTGAACTTACATAACAATTTGTGTTATTTATTCTTTATATATGATTTTATATAAAAGACATTTTTCTATTAATTTGATCTCTGGCCGTACCAAAAACAACTGCACGACAGTGTATAATTTAATTACGAATTTAGTTTTTTTATTATTTTAAAAATGAATGACTTTTATTTTAGTGTTGGGGATATAACATTTATCTGTGATATAATGCTCGAAGGTCTAGCTAAAGCCTTACGATCATGCGGAATTGATGCTAAAGTTGCATCACCTAAAGAAGACAAGCAACAATGTGTCCGCGTTGCACTTAGAGAAAGACGCTTTATTTTAACCAGAGGTCATTTTTTTAACCAGGTAATTTTTGTTTTAGTTAAAAGAAAATTAATAATAAGTTCATGCGTTTTAGTGCTGCCAATATTTGCCACAAGGCCACTGCTATAGGGTTGACAGCGATCCAGTAGACGAACAATTGAATGAAGTTTTGAAATATTACAAAATAAATGTTGAAGCTGAAAACATTTTCAGCCGATGTCAAGCTTGTAATTGTCCAGAATTTGTGTCAGTTACGCAAGATGACATGTTCAGAATGACAAATTCTTTAAATGCGTCAGATTTTAGGGAAAACAGTACCTCGTCCAAACAAAATCTATATTCTGATACAATTATTAATCGCACGTGGAAATTAGGTATTACCGTTTTTTGTATATTTTGGCCATTTGTTAAACGTTTTTCTTTTTATAGCTGAAATAAACTCATATTCAAAATACCACAGGACGACATCAAAAGGCGCACCTATTCAATTGTCGATAATTTCATATAATATTTTGAAATCAGTTAAAATGTTCTTTGTATGCGAGGTATAATAATTATTATTAATTATTATTAAGACTGACTTCTTAAATATTTTTTATTATACAATATATTTTTTTAGGGTTGCGGAACATGTTATTGGATTGGATCTCAATACGAAAGGGCATTCAATGGAAAATTTAAAAATATTTTAAGTGACATTTTAAATTAATGTATTAAAATAATACTTGAATGTTATTGTTAAACATTTAATTTAATAAATGAAGTGATATAAATAATTGTGTTTTTTATGCCAACAACACATTTGCGATAGAATCTCTAAAATCACATGACATCTCATTAAATGAATCCGATCAGAATCTTCTTCAACATTTTAAAAGTTGTAAGACTATCTTTGTTTAATTATGTATATATATTTAAATATTGTTTAGAATACTCAATATAACAAAATTGTTATAATTATACCCATTATAAAACCAAAAAACCAACAATATTGTTAAATGTGTAGCCTTTTTTTGAAGGTAGGTGAAAATCTTTCATAAGACACCTCAACAGTTAGTGTCAGTTTCTTACTGTTTAAAAACCACCTTCCTTTTCGTCACTTCACACTTCACACTTCACACCGGAAGCTGCTTTCGCAATATTTAGGTGTAACTGCATATTTATTTTTCTATTGTATTTCTCAAAGTCTTTTTATTACGTTTCTCTTAAGTATTTTTCTTTTTTTTTATAATATATTATTGTTATTATTATTATATTATTGCAACCACGGTTCTCAATAAACTGTATATTGACAGATGATGACCCGTTCGTCTTAAGTAAAGCAACGCTGTATTTTGTATACTTCAACCATCTCTTTATTATTTACATTTATATACAACGCTTTCTTACTAATCCAGACTGTAGTGAAACAATTTGATCTGTCGACGAAGATTGCGACGTCCTTGAGTCTTGATTCCTGATGATGAAATAAAAGGTGATCCCAGACATTTCAATCTGCTGTTGTGTAGAGACGGGCATGGACAGAGGTAGTGCTGTAATGTCTCGTTTTCCATGTTGCATCCCCTACTTAACGGTGAGTCATTGACTCTAATTTTGTGAAGATGGTTTCTGAAACAGTGTCCTAAGTATCAAAATATTTGTTAGTGTTTTCAGCTTACGTCACAGTTAATTAGAAATGAGGAATCATTTTTGTTAGGTTTTTTGAAGACTGATCTTGCTTGTCTGCATTATCAAGTGTATCCCATTTTAAAGTTTGGATATTTGTTCTCCTGAAGGATGCCTATATGGCAGGTTTTGGTCCGATAATTGAGGCTTCTTTCGTTTCCCAAAAAGCCAGAATGGCCGGGGATCCATGTTCTCGATAAAGTTATGTTGGGCTACTAGGTTAGGAGTTAGTTGGCAGTCCTTCACTAATAATCCCGACCAAGTGAGAAGAGAGCGTAAAGCAGATTTACTGTCTGAAAAGAAACATAGTAGTAGTTGTGCTCTGTGGAGGATTGCGCGTGTAGTTATGGGCTTGAAAAACCGTAGCAAATTTCCCCAATGGGGTGAAGACATGTATGTTTTTATTTTGTGAGAAGATATCTGACGGATCGAGAATGGACGATCGCTTAGGTCGTCCATTCTCGATCTGTCAGTGTTAACAAGTGTGCCACTTCGTGTAAAGTGACTTTCGTTTAGCCATTCCTCTCGGTCCGGGATTTGTATCGTAAACTTTCTTTCAAAAGAATGAATCGGTTTTAGATCGTTGTTCTAAAACCGAGATGGCTCTATCTAAGAAGACGGATTTTGATAATATGAGTGCATTGCCAGTTTAAGAACCAGAATTATTCCACTTGTTGTTGCTTTGCATACGTATTGCAGTTAATAATGCTTCGCTTTCAATATACAGCGGTAAAGGCGTAAGGTTTAATAAGGATTCTAGCGCAGCTGCAGGCCCCGCTTTCATGGCACATGTTATGAATAAACACATGGTCTAATCATTACTGTATATATCCAGTGTAGTACTTTGGGAAATAAGCACCATATGTTGCATTTTTTTCCAAAAGCTCTGCTGCATTGCCAAAAAGCTTTTAGAGTATTATTAGTTTTAGGTTTTTACAAAGTTCATATTTCCTTTTATGGGAAAAGGACCAATGCTGTTTTAGACAGATTAACCTCTCTACAAAAGCATTTTTCGAACAAACTTTCGAAAAAGCCTAGGCACAAACTGCACACAGTGCAGTTTGCGTGCAGACCTTGCACTCAAACTGCACCTCATCCTTCCGTGAAAACTTCGCTCGTAGTTTGTACGTAATTTGCACGCAAGCTGCACCTCAACCCTGCGTGCAGACCTTGCACGAGAACTGCACCGTAGAGCACGTACCTTGTTCTTGCTTTTGCACGCAAACATTGCGGGCTTTTTTGTTGAAAAGAGAAAATACATGCGTGAAAATTACATGCAGATTCTGCCGGCAATTCTCTTGCGTGCACAGAATGTTTTACGGGATAGCTAGTTGGATAACGGTAATTATAGTACTTGCATCCTTACCTCTTACCTAGATATAAAAGGATAAAGATAAAGGATAAAGGATGTGGACAGCCTTGATCAACTTTAGCTTGTAAAATGACCTCTTTGGAGTGACAGCAAATTATGCGATTTTGAAGCATGTTGATCATCCAATTGACCAGCATGTCGTCGATTACAAATCCCACAGCTGCTTCTTTTAGTCATCAAAAGTTCATTTTATTAAAAGCACCCTCTATATGTCTGGTAAACTGAAACTAAAAGTGTATGTTGTTTAAAGTGAAAAGACTTCTCAATACGAGAGACTGCGCATTATGAAGTGCTGTTTCTACCAATTTACAGGAAAGATATATATGCATTTTGCATTTTGTTAAGAGGTTTCAAATTTAATGATGTAATTGTAAGATAAGGTATCTGTCACATATTTTTTCGAGTGTTTTAAGTACACACGATTTTAAACTATTTGGACAAAATAATTTTGCTGAGTTATAGTTGTCTTTGTATGTTTTTGGAATAAAGACTACTCTAGAAAACTGTCAAGTTTTTGGGATATTTCTATGTGCCAGGCTAGACTTGATCAGATGGGCCATTGATCCAGAAGAACTGAGTCAAGTTTCTGTATCCTAATTGGATAGATGCTTTGTCGATATTCTTAAAATTCT
>JAAAKO020016560.1:0-16121 GCA_010015015.2 Bolitophila cinerea
TTACAGATTTAGTGCATAAAAGTATTTGTCTGACATTACCGCTCATTCATAAAGATATGGCGACAGTGACATTGCTTAGTCATATAGTTGGCTCACAATTCATCATCTGAAAATTGCAATTGGCGCTTGTAACTTATGGTCCTAATGCTTGTGATTTAATATGTTTGGCGGAGATATCTTGGCTCAAAACTCTGCTCGTCGTTTTTCCAATGAAATATGTATTTTTTCTGTTATTTTTTTATATAATATCTATCATTTTTAAATTCAAACTGAGTTTATCCCTAAAGTAGAAGAAGCGAATACCTCAAATTTAAATGGATGTTATGCACAAAGTTTTTAATTTTTAAATGTTTTTTAATTTAATTGTATTTTAATCTAAGTATATAAAATGCTTTTTTCTATATGGTTTGTTTTAAAATTTTCAGTGACAGCATTATTTTCAGGTAGTTTGACCAAAAAAACCCAAAGCTTGTCTTTATTGTATATGTAGATACCTGAAGAAAAATGTAAACTATAGCTGTATACTTGATTGAGATTATCAGATGAGTTATAATTTTTGTCTTCTTTCGCAGTGAAATTAAAAGGAACGCTATTTAATGAATACGGATTATTTGTCAATTAATAAAATAACATTTTTCTTGAGATCTGTCTTTGTTTTACATTTATATTTTCAAAAAGGTTCCATAAATTTGAAAGAATACTTATATATAGTCTTACTTTACTTAACTATAATAACGTAAATTATTACATTTCTATTCAGTTTGATTAACTCACAAAACATTTATTTTTAAATTATATTTTAACCACACAGAATCTTTAGTGGAACCTGTTTCTCAAAAACAATTTCTTTGGCCTTATATTTATTATACATATATGTATATATTATATCACTTCATGGAATCAACGTGGGCTTATGTTGAATTGTAGTAATAACCCACTGCATAGTAATAAATACTATATACATACAATACATATATACTATACATTCATAAGTATATAAATATAAAATATGTATATCGTATATGGTACAATAATGCTTTTCATCTTCCTTTTTATTCAAGGTATTTTCATAAGTAAATTAAACAGGATTACTCATTTGACATTTAGTTTAATTTAGTGGCAACATGTTTATCACCGCACTAAATGTCGTAAACATTGAACTAAGTACTAGGCTTAAAGTACTGTGTAATCCTGTATAGAAAATTTACATAGAATACATTTAAATATATATACTTATAGTTAACTCGATGGTGGTTCAAGTCAAACACTTCAAAGCCACCGAACTTTAATCTCTCTGTCTCTAATATAGTTATTAATGAATGGCGGTCGCGCGGTATTCATCTTAAAAGAAATATTGCGGTGCCGCGCCTCCGCTTATCAAATCATATACCCAAATTGATAAATGTACAAAGTCCCGCTGCATGTTCGCTGCACCGCAATAAATGCAATTAAGGTATGTACCTCTATAAATCATGTCTGCACGCGCGTATACATACATATATTCCACTTGTAATAATTTCGTGTCCGGCAGAGGCGAGAAAAAAAACCCTCGACTGCGTGTGTGAGCTCCGCGTAAACAACTTATTTCAGTGCACACCGCGCCCGGTTGACCCCGGTGAGCCTTAGAACATATATTATATATATGTATATGTATTTTTACGTATATATAAACATTACATTGTACAAGATATAC
Source organism: Bolitophila cinerea (assembly GCA_010015015.2). NCBI lineage: Eukaryota > Metazoa > Arthropoda > Insecta > Diptera > Mycetophilidae > Bolitophila > Bolitophila cinerea. Next base: position 1,694 of record JAAAKO020016560.1, read on the forward strand.
AAGAGCAAAAAAATATGCAGTTTGTACGAGTTTATTTATCGTGTATAATATATAGGTTTGATCATGTAGCCATCCGGAGTCGTGCGTGTGTCGCTGCAAAGTAACATCTTTGCGCCAGAACGCAAATTTATGCACGATGCTAGTATATGCAAATACAACGCAGTGATCGCATGTTTTATAGCCAAGCAGATCGATGATACATAATATATATTTATAAATATATATATATCGACAGTTTGTGTGCACGATTTGTTTCGTATTTATTTATGCAAATAAAATTGTGTGTGCGGCGGATTAAATTCTATACCCGGCGAGATTTTGTCGAGAAGAAGATTAATTGTCGCGCGTATACTATCTTGAATTTATATATAGAATATATAGTTAGTCTAGTTTGTTAAAATGCAATTTTATGTAGCGTGTCTGCTCGTTCACGGTGCTGTTTCGCTGGAGGCGCACATTTCATTTAATAATATCATGAATTAGGTGTATATTATAAATTATAAATTATATAGGTATATAGTATATAGTATGAGATATCAATATACGTAAAAAGGCGGGAGTGGTTGTTTGCTTCATCCGTCTTCACACGATTAGTTTGGATTTGTTCCAGACAAGTTCTAAGTTGTTTTTAATTTAGACTATAAACTAAACTATCCGCTCATTAAATCATTAGTTTAATTATATCTAAATATATTTTCAGATCATCGCAACCGAATTGATTCAGGCTAAGATTAACAAGAAAACTTCCAGCAGGAAATTACGTTTGGGCAGCTGGGAGGTGCCCACCTGGCTGACATGCTCCTACAAGCAAGTTGGGGTGTTTGGATTTGGAGCTGCTTCTAGTCAACTGACCACTGATATCGCAAAGTACACTATTGGACGTCTGCGACCACATTTTTTTAGTGTAAGTATATATATATATATATATATATATATATATTATATAAAAAATATTAATTAATAATTCATTTTAAAATAACATAATATTTTCTATTAATCAATAATTTAAATTTTTTGTTAAATTAAATAAATTATTAAATAAATTATTGCTTACCAAAAAAAATCGCTCAAAAAAAAACATATACTGCTGCCCTAAAAATATAGAAATGTTCACCAAATAATTTAAAAAAACGAAATGTTCTCGTATTTCCCGTGGTTGATCAACCAAAATCAAAATACTTCTGCTAGACAATTTTTTTTTTAAATTCTAGTATTTTGTACAAAAAGATGGTAAGGACTGATTTCGATAAAAATTCTAACTTTAAAATGCTATAAACACAAAATTACCAAACAGAAAAACAAAAATCATACAATAGGCTTTGCGTTAAAGATTTTCTGATAAATTGCTGTTAGAATTTTGCTATGTAAACTTTAGTTTGAGTTATGACACCGCAAATTATTGTTTCGATTTTCGATTTACGCGATGGAGTCAGAAAACTATTGTCAACAAGGCAAAAGTTTCACAAAAAACGGTATCAAATGTTCTAAAGAATTTGATAGAGACTTAAACGTTGCCAGGAAAATCAGTTCTGGAAGAAAAAAATGTTTCGTATGCCCACAGAAGTCGAAGAAAATCGTTGCTTTGTTAGAGAAGAATCCAAGGCAGTCAAATCAGAAATTGGCGGCAAAAGCAAGCTGCAGCGAGTATTTAGTTCGCAAAATCAAAGCAGCTGCGGGCCTTAAGATTTACAAAGTTCAGTCAGTACCTGACAGGAATTCCACAAAGAACCTGGAAACACAGCACCGAGCTAAAAAGTTGAAGTCACATTTTTCTCAAAATTCGATTGCTGTATTATTGACGATGAAACTTATGTATTGTCAAGATTCTCCCAATTGTCAGGTCAGGAGTATTATACCGCAAAAGAACGAAGAGCAAATTGTCCCTCAAATGGTGCAAATACAATAACATCCAAATAGTGCCAAAGGAAGCCAACCCACTAAATTGTTAGAGCTTTGGCCTGATATTGGGCTCTGATCATAACAAAATTGAAGGAAACAAAGAAAAACGAGAAAGATTTCAGAAATAAATGGAATGCAGTCAGCAAGGAGTTCTCAAAAGCTACCAAAAAGGTGCTAATGGCAGGGTTACCGAAAAAGCTGGCAGATTTCTACTAGCAAAAATAATCAAATTATTTGTGTTCACTTATTTAATCAGAAATTAAATTTTCTTTTTAAAACTATTTGTATTTTTATAATTTGATAAAGGAGTTTCAATGATAGGTCAATTTAAAGTTAGAATTTTGTTTTGATCTCAGTCCTTACTATTTAAGTTTTTTTTAATATATTATTTTAACCAAAAACTACTTTGCAAAAAAAGTACTAGAAATTTAAGTTAAAAAACGTATAAAATAAATCTTTTGGGGATATTTGAATCCCAAAACCTTCCCTAGCTATACGTCCGTGCCTGTGAGTCTCAGTCAGGTGCATAATTTTGTCGCCCCGTGGAAGCTCTTAAATTAGGAACTTTTTTGACCAAATTTAAGAACTCCTAAGAGATTAAAGGGATTTTATGTAGCGTTTAAGAATCATTGTTCAATTTTTCTTCCTGATCTTTTCACCCTATTTTTGGCGGTAACCCCTTATCACTCTTTTAAAAGGCTCTTAATAAATAGGTTAGAATGAAGACTATAAGTCCTAATTAACGTTGCGATGCAAGTATAGTAATCTTATGTGTGCGGTTTTATGCAATGAATACATAATCGACAAAATCCAGCACAACATAAAACCTCTGTCGAGTTTTACCATATACTTAAATATCCCGTATATTTTAGCAATTGCACATGCGAGTTTTTTTTACTACAGAGCTAAAAAAAGAATGAAAAAATGCCTCTTTTTACATTAATGATACACGCAGTGTAACAATCTATACTATATACTATACTTAACTTTACATATATATATATATATATATATATATGACATGATATAGTTTGTTACAAATGAATTCGTGCCTTCGCGCACATATTATTTAATCAAGTCAAACTGGTAGAGCGGCAATTTTCAAATTATCTCGAACGCAATTGTTATGATTATTGTTATTGGGATGTAATTTTTTGATGTGATGTGCTGGGTACGCACTGTGTACACGCACGTAAATGGAGGATGGAGCTCGTGAGGATGGACATTAGGGCGTGTGTGCGAGTTCTGCGTGCACTTTGAAATCATGCATAAAATCTTGAATAAAACTGGGGATAAGTATATATATATAACATATATATATATATTGTATATTGTATATATATTGCTTTACGCGGATAATAAAACACGATTGTTGCATTATTGCAAGAAGCATATATCTAATTAAATAGTTGCAGTTATTTTATAAATAAAATACCAGCTCATATCAGATTTCAGTTTAATTTTTGTTAAAATTGATATTGAAAATCCATTGGTTATATATAAAACTTCTTTCTATAGAAATAAACAAGCATTTATAATTAACCGCTCTCTCTCTCTCTCTTTAAACCATTACAAAAAATGCCCTAATTACATTTTCTGTTGATAGCATCGCGCGCGTGCGCATCACAATCAGAACCACTTATTTTTGAAAAATTCTATATAACACAAAAAACACAAGAACCCATATTTTAATAGTCGAAGGCAACCGCAATTTTTACTAATTGCTAATTAAAAGCGTCTGACAAAATGTCTGATACATCATTTCAAGATTTATGTAGTCTGAATATATATATATATATATATATATAACATTATGTTATATATGCTCTTATACAAAAAGAGGCGGTTAAAAGCTGTATTTTTAAACGCGCATAATTTCGCAAAGCATTACCAGCATTTAGCATATAATAAAATGTTCGACGGTTCGTGCGCGGATGCGTGTTTAAAAAAAATCAAAGTATAGTGCGTATAAAAATATATACACGAGCGTATGTGCTCCTTACAAATCTTTTAATCGCCATTTAAGCGAGCCGACCGCGTCGATCGGGCGTAAACTCACATTGCATATCCGAATTTTAAATGAGATTGCCCTCGGGACTCCCTTATATATATGTAATTTATACATATGTTACAGCATTGAAATGCACCGCACGATCAGTGTGAAATATCTTGGCCTAACCTTAGCGCGTGCAATCTGATTCTTGGCCTTTAATTAAAAATTCTTGTTTGTGTGTGTGTGTGTGTGGCATTAATTTTGTCTTATATTCTATAACACGAGTACGTATAATATAATTAAAAGGATCGTTTTAAAGTTATGTAATATAACGCATATTAGTACTTATAAAGCGACAGCGCATTGCAAATGAATTTGCGCGCATCTTAAACGCAAAACGAGCATGCTCTCGCCTCAGTCCTCCTAATCTTTATTCTCTCCGCACGTACGGGTGGTCTTTGCCACAGCGCTCAGAAGATCAGAATGTGCATCGGTGCATGCTTTTATAATACCAGTTCAATTATATTTTGTATTTAATTTTATATTGTATGTAAGCACGTTTATTTTGCCATTCAATTATCGTTTTGTTTTACAAAGTAATTGCAATTGCAGTTTTTTATCAGATAAAATTGCGAACAAATTAAAGTGATAATCACCAGGTTATAATTGTATTGCATTTTCCAGGTGTGCCAGCCAATCATGCCAGACGGTTCAAACTGCTCGAATCCATTGAACATTGGCAAGTACATTGAAGAGTTCACATGCCTAGGTGAAGGTTCTAATCCCCGCATGCTAAAAGAGATGCGCCTATCGTTTCCAAGCGGTCACTCAAGCTTTGCAGCCTACACAATGATTTACTGTGCAGTAAGTTTACTTTAAAGATTAAATAAAAAAAAATCTTAACTTATTTTTTTTATTTCAGATTTATCTGCATGCTCGTATGACCTGGAGAGGCTCAAAACTGTTAAAGAACTTTTTGCAGTTTGTACTTGTAATGTTGGCCTGGTACACGGCACTGAGCAGGATCTCAGACTATAAGCATCACTGGTCCGATGTGTTGGCCGGCTCAACACTTGGAACCTTCTGTGCATTGATTGTGGTAAGTTAAACCAATATCTAAATCTAAATTGTATTTATGGTAATTTAATATTTTTAAATCGTTTTTAGTCGAGCTTTGTGTCGGATTTGTTTACTCGTCAATCATCGGGACTGTTGCCGGTAACGAAATACGAATTGGCCACGCCAACCAATGGAAACAATCAATAGTTATTTAGCAGCCATATTTTTTAATCGAAATTCATAATTAGACAGATGTTTACATTTATATATATATTTAAAAAATATTTATTATTTTATTATATAAATTATGCAATATTCCTAACTATGTATAATTTACGTATATAATACTAACTTAAAGTTACTTTTTGCAGTTTTTTGTGTGTGTTTTTTAATTAATATTTTGTTTATTTTCATTGCATGAGCTCGCACAATTATTTGTTATCTTTTAAGATTATATTATAAATATATATACATACATACTTGTTTGTATACACTATTATAAATAAAATATAATTGTAAAATGTATACACGTGTGAGACACACAATAAACTATAATTACAATAAATATTACAACTAGAATTAAATATATTAAATTATAAACCTACTGGGCCTTCAATACAATACAATTAACAAATAATTTTAAAATCAACGAAACTTATAGAAATTTAATATTTGCCTTTATAAACCCCAAGATTTATGATCGTACTAAATCCTTTTTAAATAATAAATATATACTATTTGCTATATAGTTACTCGACGTAACACATTCCACAGTATTAAATATTAAGTAATTAATTGTACAATTAAACTTTCAAAATAACTTCGGAGTTCAGACTATAAATATTAAATATTATATTGTATAATTGTTTTATATTCTACTAAACTATACTACAGATATAAATGTATATTATACAAAATACAAACGCGCAGTAAAAGAATTATATAAAAAAACGAATACTTTCAAAGACTCTATATATATGAAAACATTTACAAAGTAAATTACTTAATTTATTATAACAATAGCCTGTTTTATTTGATTTTAGGATTTATTTTTTTATTTTATCTATTTTATCTTACCTATCCTACTTGTATGTTTCAAATGAAACAGGATAATTATGGTTAGTTTAATGAAATTGTATTTGTATGAATGAGTTTTAAAAAAAATAAAAAGTGAGACAATAGCAGCGTTTTTTTAAATCTCGGTTGGCTGATTGCTATAAGTAAAATTAAAAGAATAGCAAGGCTTGTTGTACTTGTCGATGATTTTCAGCAACAATAACAATCTTCATCCGGCCCTCTATTGTATAATTTTTTAAACAATACTCAACCGCAGAAAATGACAAATTTCACGTTGGAGTCGGCTGAAGTCTTGTCGGGCACAAATATCTGTTGATATACAGATTCTGTACCGTTTCGTCAGCGTGGTCTTAAAAGTAAGCTAGAAGCGAGTATCGTCAGCTTAGCAAAGTACTACTATACGGATTAGGAATGTCTAGAAAAATACTTACAAGGGCGTAGAAGGAAATAATGGGTTAAGGAAAAAGTTTTTACAAGTTTAAATAGTGTTTTAATTGCTATCAGATGTAGATAATACAGTAAAGGCATGTTCAATCCAACAAGTTGAAAACAATTTGACAATTCTATCAAGTATTATGGGGGGAAGTGAATGGGAAGCAAAATAAGAACGAGGTAAGGTAGAAAGAAATGATGATAGGCAAAGATGATTGGATGAAAGGCAAACTCGGGAATATTGTTGGAATTTGTTGAATTGTTTAAATTGAACATGATTGGTTTTCCAAGAGATTCTTGAAATATTGCCATAATATCATTATTATTAGTTAATTTGTAGATTTTCTGTCTTGCCAATAAAATGGAGAGATTTCCTTTATGGATTTATTTAGTTTTTTGCAAAAATTGGTGTTGAACATAGATAACGTGCTATTCTATTATATCGTTATTTAAAATGTTTTTCAAGTAGAGTACAAGTAACAATATTGTTTATGTAAAACCAAGATATTGTATTGATGAACCAGTACAGTTACTTAAGTAGTAGGTAATAAATGTTAAAGAAACTTCTATAAAACTGTTTCAATAAATTTAGTACTAGGAGCGGGCTGTAGAAGCCACAGTTATGAAAAAAAATAATTGTGAAAGCAGCTGATCGAATAAAAATTAAATAATCTCGCAATCGATATTAAAAAATGAAGTAAACTGATTATATTAAAAAATATATAATTACTTGAAATGCGATAAATTAAAAAAAAAAAATGTTGAATTAGCTTGTCTTCAAACTTTTGTTGGTAGTTTCCCTAGTTCAAAACCGTAGTATGTATCAGGGTTTCTTTAATTTTATTTAGTCGCATTTCAAATTACCAAATAAAAATGCACAAATGTAAAATGATTAATTAGATTTTACATTTATTATTACATATTTGTAGGAGTGCGTACAATAATTTATTAACTGATAATCTAATGTTCATATAACATAAAAGTCTGATAATCTAAAACAAAAATAACCTAAAAATCAAATAATCTCAAAAGCTGATTATTTAAGAACGAATAAACTAAAATGCAAATAAACTAAAAGCATATAATCTTAAAACCGATTACATACAATTTCATTTTTAATACTGGATTGTTATAATAAGTGCGTTTAAAATAACCCCTCCGATTGTCAATGTCATAATGCATCCTAAACCGCACAAACACGTTGAACGACAAGAATCTACAATCTGGCTGAATCAATAGTTTGAGGAATTCTTAAATAATACGGTAGGATATATTTTTGCCTATTTTTTGTCATCGTTTATGATACATGAAAATTTTACAACGAATCAAGAATAGCCCTCGAGGTCAGTAAGGTAAGTGAGGTCATATTTGTGTACATAATTATTTGTTTTGATTTAAGACAGCAAACAAAACAACCCACACAGCTGGTTTTAGTCTCTCACGATAATCTAAAACAAAATAATAATCTTGCACGATTTGAATCCAAGCCTTAAACGCACTTATTATTTTGTACACAGTCAATATTGTAAATATTTTTGGATTTTAGTTAAAACGATTTTATGTTATATGTTTTTAGATTATCAGCATTTTAGATTATCTGCATTTTAGATTAAATGTTTTTGATGTTATTTTTAGGTTATTTTTTATTAGATAATCAGTATACCGATTTGTAGGTTTATACTATAAATGAAAACAAGGAAAGCTGTATAGACTATATCATAAAAACGATCATTTCATTTTGATTACAATTATATATTTCAGTTTTGTTTCGTGCCTTCTTAGTTACCTTTAACAAATTTTTGTTAACAAAAAAAAAATTTACCATGAATAAATTTACAAAATTTATTTTTAAAATTTATTTACAAAATGTATTGTTTCATAGTGCAATAAGCTTCATGAAACAAGTTTCACCAATAGTATGTATTTTTAAATTCATATGAAGACTTTGTCTATCTAATTCCTTTACTTAAATTATATAACAAAAAAAATAGCATGTTTTGGAATTCAAAATATTTGCAAATGAAAATTAAATGTTTAATATAACTATATAGACAATTATATTTTATTCAAATACTTGCGATAAAAGTTAAATTCATAATAGGGCCACAGGATAGTGTGAAGATTATTTGTCATAGTAATAAGTCCGTTATTACTGAATTATTCTCCTCATTCTAAAACATAAGAAGACAGGCGAAAGATGCTTATATCGAATATAACATTTGTTCTGTTGTAAATACAATAATGATGTGGTTAAAGCTTGTTAAAATTCACCTTAAAGCTTTCTATTAAAGCTTTACTATTATAGTTGTTTACAAAAGTTCCATGCAATGTCAACAGATGGCGAGACAAGTACAAATTCTCTGCAATTACATTGGTAATTGTCTGCGATATACGTTAATACCTACAAAAACGTCATCGTTTCATATCGTTTACACGTTTGCGTCTTTGTCTGACGTCATCATCGAAACGAAACACGAGTACCTCTCTACCTGTAAATACGAGTATTTTTAGAGTTGAGAAATCGCTGCGCGCGCATAACAAAATTATGTGTATGTCGCATTTGCCGTGGTCTACTGAACAGTGAACACTGTGAGTGAACAGGTTGCTGAGCTGCATCCAGCAGAGGCATAAATATTGTTTTGAGAGTGATTGTGTGCATATTATATATAATTGTATGTATATATATGTATTTGTGTAATCAACATGTATAATGTATATACATTAATACTATTATGTGTATGTGTTGATCGCAATTGTGGCGCAGTGTGCTCTACCTGTTCTATACGATATGTGTATTAGTAGTGAATCGGTAAGCATTTGATGCGCAGTCTTTATACGCAAGCGTGGTTAAGTGCAAACGGATTGCGAATATTCCACAAAGAAACTAATCGGAAGCGACATTTTCTTTCTTCGCGGATATACTCAATTGTGCGAGTGCGTTTTTTGTCGATAAATTTTCTTAGTGTATTTCCGCAATAAGACCGTCTAGTAAATAATTGTTTTCTTTATGGTTCAGACAATCTAGTGAAGTTTTTTCGTTTTAAAATTATGCATTTTAGGTGTATGAATATTTAATATGTTTGTTTTATTTGGAAAAAAAGTGTGAACATTTAAAACCAATATGGTGTGTACGAGATTACTTTTATCTTAAATTATAATATATATATATATATATATATATAACATTATTACATTATTATAATATTGTTATTGTGTGATCACGGTCATTGATCAGTACGCTCCTATTGTTTACTTGCAGAGTAATACATATTTTTTTTTTCAATATTTGCACAACCTTTTAGTGTTTATGTGGGTAATAATGAGATCCGCGATCGCGTCTTTCTCTCTCTCTCTCAATCTCTGAAACTGCCTGTGTCGAGCATGTGTTTATTTGTGTATTGGAATATTTATGTGTATGTGTGTTCGTTTAAGAGTTTTGCTCTCTGAGTTCAAATCATTTGTGATAAGTTACACTGTTATTCTTATATAATATAAAGATAAAAAAATCCAAAATCTTTGTGACAATATGAAAAATAGGGATATTAAACGAACCAATAATGTCACCGTGTAAAAAGTATTAGCACAATGTAATAAAACGGTGAGGTGACATAATGTCCACGGATATAAGGTCCATGGACATTATGTCAGTTTCAAACTGCCCGATATCTGGATATTATGTCCGTTCTTCCAAAAACATAGATTTAATGTTTTTTTATGGACATTATGTCTGCTTCAAACATACATTATGTCCAATAGACTTTATGTCCTTTTAAAAACAGTCATAATGTCCATGGATCTTATGTCTGTTATTAAAAGGTCATATTTTTAAGTAAACAAATCAATTGGAAAGCGACATAATGTCCAAATAGACCCTATGTCCACATAAAACCGACTTAATGTCCAATTCTCCATTTTCCAAACGGACAGAACGTCCATGGACCTTATGTCCTTTTAACTAAACAACAACTATTAAAATATACACAAACACAGTATAGCTATATATAAGGGTTAAAATAAATCGTTCCTTTTAAAAATATTTTTGCTCAAAATAACATTTTTTTGTTGCCATGAATACATTTTGGTTACCAAGAAAAAATGTTTTTACCCTGATTGAATTATTTTATGCATAACAAAAATTATGCGTAACAAAAACATGTTTTCTAAGGTTACTTTATGATATCCTATTTATAATTCTATGGTTTTGGGATATACATATTTTTGATTTTCATTATTTTTTGGTAGCATGCCTATAATTGCTGTCCTTACCTATAATTGCCGAACCTTAAATTAATCACCTCTGATTATCCACCTGCAATTGTCGTTACATGAAATTTTCCCACCTTATTAAATAGGAACCACCTTCAATTGTCCATCTTTAATTGTTCCGCTTAAATTACACCACCTTGAATTGTCTTCCTTTATTTTACCATAAATTGTAATTTTAAAGAAAGAAGGTTTTTGAAGAATGCAAATCGTTTAATACATGATGTCAACGAGATGGCTTAACGATGAGTATAAAGCTTAAAAATGTTGCTTCAATGCTTCAACAAATAACAAAATATCATCCTGAAATGCTCAAGCAAGTTACAAGTTTCTTAGTAAAGGAAAAAAAAAATTATCTAACCAACCCTCATTTGTCGCTAAATTATCTAAATTTATGTTTCCTCATCCCATTATATTATATATTTCAAAAAACAACCAGTATATATCGGATAATAAATAATAAGCTAAGTAATTTGAAAAAAAATATTGTCAGTGTCACAGAAAAATGTATGCCCAAACGAATGTATAAAAACAACAATTTCCAATTTATAACTAATAAACAGAATTTGCAACTGGAAAAGATACCCTTACTATTTTATTCATAAAAAATAAAAATAAATTTCGTCCTTAAATTACTCGCTGGGTAGATGTTCCGTGCCAGGTTTTCATTTCCCCACACCGGATTCATTGACCGCTCGAGCTGATGTGCTTTTAAAATCTTTCTTTTAATTACACTATCAATAGATTTTCAGCACCTTTTTAACCCACTTCCACTTACCTGATCCAGCTCAAACTTGTCAATTAAACTCGTTTTCACGGGATTTAAGAAAAAGATTTTTATAATTTTACTTCTCTTTTTACTGAGATAACTTCTATGACAAGTTATTTGCTATAAAGATAGAGCACTCACTGCACAGTGCATATCCCACAGTGCAATCAATTCAATTGCATCAATGTCTGTCTATACGTACATACAGGAAAAAAAACTGTGCCCAAAAAAATGTACCCAAATAAATACAAAAATGTTTCCAAAACAATAAAAATGTCCACAAATACATGGAAACATAAAAAATAAACGTACAAAAAATGTCTTTAGCGAAAATTTTTTTTTTTTACGTTACCAAACCTTTTTTTTTTTTGAAAAAAAAATAATTAACAAATATTTATTTATGGTAACACCATTTTTTTCTTGAAAACACTTCTTATTCATGGTAATAAAAATGTATTGATTGTAACAAAAAAAATATTTTGGACACAATATTTTTTTAAAAGGCACAATTTATTTTAACTTATTACAGTGTAACATCTTTCAGATAAACACAATCATCATCCACACACAGACACAATTTAAAGATCATACACATCACACGGCACATATAACATAAAACCCTTGAGAAGCGTGTATAAGTTAATATATACATATATTAAATCTATATCTATATACTTTCACACACAGACACATCATTACTTATATTATATATATATATACTTTTACAATGTATATATATGTTTGATTCGCAAGAGCTCATTTTTATGCCTACACGCGCAAGTATTATGGTCGTGCTGGTGAACCGCTCAAAGTTGCGAGCGAGCAAACGATGGAAATTATTTCTACAGGTACAGGTATACAAACACATTCATACAACCCAAACTCACTCACACAAACACACACACACACACGCTTTTTGAGATACACACGCGTGCGCGGCGCATACTTTTCGCGAAAGAGAGACCCGCTCTGCGCGGCCCAAGAAAAAAAAGTAACACTCAGAAAACTGGATTCTTGGCTTATTCGAATAGTTGCGACTTGAATTCGACCAAATAAAGAAGTGCGCTCCGCGTTCCGCGTCTGACAAACCGTCTTACAAACAAGAAAAAGTGCGTGCGCGCAAGAAAAGTGTCTGAATTTTCCCATATGCATATTTATACATTATAAAAATACAAAGGTTGGTGCACCAGGAATTTGAGAGTGCCGGTCATGTGTGACTGTGAGTGTGTGTGTGTGTGAATAATTGTTTGTCTATCAAATGTAGGATATATATATATGTATAATTATATATACATGATATTACGTCATACATCTTGGTCTCATATACATATAAAAACGTATATAAGATTTGTTCAAATTGGAATGTGAATACTTAATAATTGCAATTTTAAGAAATTCGAAAATTTCTCTATATATATTTATACATATACATATATATTTATACATACATATTACAAATACATATGTAAAAAGTGTACGTGTGTTTTCGTACGTAGCGCGCATGTGCCACATATTTTATTGCACACACATATAAACTCCCAAACGTGCGGACAATATGGTTTCAGTCCGGCGCTTAATGCAGTTTTGTAAATGCAGTTTCTGTGATTTTATCAACGTTTCTAGTGGAAAATGTGGAAAATGCATCCATGATTGTGGTTTTGAACACATTGCGCACACCGTGTGGTGACTTATGCAATCGTGTTTTGCGCATTCGCCTCGTGACCGCAAGCGTTCCGTTGCTATATGCTTGAATCAGCGATAAAAGAGTTTCGCATACACATTTATGCTGGTTCGTTGCTTGCTCATGTCTTTTGTTTCGGGTTCCTAAGATGCGCTCCTGCACTATAGGTTTCGTATAATTCTTTATGTTATTTTGTATAAAATACATACATTTTAAATATAAATTCTCAAATGTTGTATATTAACATTTATTATATAGTATATATAATATCTAATGCATATAATATAAATTATACAACAACCTACATACTCGTAAAGTACATAAATAAATATTTCAGTTTTGTGAAGGCTGCCTGAATAAATAACGCAGACACATACGTGATGTCATAATAAGCACAACAACGAGAACATTCAGACACAGATCGCTTTTTATTCTCACACATATACTCGTAAATACATGTATATGTTGTATATAATACTATGTAATACTCGTTGGCGTGGATATTTATATGAATTAGGAGTTTTTTATGTTTAACGCATTCAAACGCTCAATGGAGCCGTCTGGTGTCTGAGAGATCTACTTCGTGTTTAAGACTTGTCTTTCAAAATATTTACAATTCACATAAAATACATATTTTGATTTCTGTGAGTTTGCGCTAGAACTACAAGACTATCATATTCAGAAGAGTACATTACAATTTTATGCATTTTATACGTATTTATGTGTGAGAAATTTCTTCTTTTCTATAAGCAGCTGAGCAAGGTGCAACCTAGTAAATACATCTTTATGTACATACGTTTTCGTTATTTTGCGCGCGCTTTTTATCTGAGACTTGTTGCGCGTGCGAGTATTTTTCTGCATGTGCAATTTATTTCTTGTGCGCTCGATCTAGTTACGGCAAGCGCGCGCGTGCATACAACGTGCACAGAGTTTACAGTTATAAATATGCACGAATGCTTTTAATGTGGCCCAGAGTTTGTTCATGTAAAATAAATATAAATTTAAACACATTAAATCGAATATTTTCAATAAAATAAATATAAATTTAAACACAATAAATCGAATATTTTCATTATAATTATTAAAAAAGTAAAGGTAAAGGTTTTCAACATTTTTTAGTATATAAATTGTTTATCGAAGACAATATATGTTAACCTTTTATGTACTTTGTTTGTGCACATTGACCTTAACATGAAATGGAATGCATTGTAAATGTATACGTACAAGACACAGTTATGAACATATTATATATATA
>JAAAKO020016571.1:0-16120 GCA_010015015.2 Bolitophila cinerea
TTGCCAAAGTATCTTGGAGGGAAGTGATACACTTAGCTTAGGCTCATAATAACTGGATTTAGCAATATCATCTACTTCGCAATTTCACGAAAACCTCCCATTCAGACCTCAATCTTGAACGTCTCTATGCCGCATGAGCCATGTCTCTGTCAATATGAGCAAATTGAACTTTATTGTTGAACCATGGACAATAATTACTGTTCGATTTCGCTTGACAGCGAGGCAAGTACAAAAGAACTTTATCATCAATATCCACAATATCAAAAATTTCATTCCAATTTATCTGGTTGATTCCTTCATGTCAACATATATAGTTTTTCGGGTCCTATATCTGAGATTGAAGAGGTTATGCAGAATTCTTTGATTTAACTCAAGTTATTTGACAAACGACATCGTGAATAGTTTTTTTCCACTTTAGCAATAAGTGTCAGTGTGCAAAATTATATTACCATAGATGTGCCTGTGTATTTGGCAATATATTAATTGGTTTTTATAGAATAAAGATTGATTTGTCTAATATTTTAGAAATTTGAATTTTGAGTTGTATAACGTGTTTTAAATTTTATGGTCTTATATCGGAGACAATTTTATTATAATTATTTTAAGTGAAACATTGCAAACAATTCGAGATGAAAATACAAAACAAATAAAATGAAAATACAATAAAATTAATTTCGTCATCGACAATTGGTGTCAGCGGTTAGCAGTATCATCAGGACATACTGCGCCTGTTGTGTTTTATTAAACCGTTAGTTCGTCAGACTACGTCTAACCAATATAATATGCAAATTATTCAATAAAACATTAGACTCTTATTTGTTCTGACTATAGAAGTGGGTTATATATGTATAGAAAAATATATCGACGGCGATGGTCATAAATACTAAGTGAAAATTAAAGAAATATTTATAAAAACATGTATTAATGAGTAATTTTAAGTTGTTTTTTTATGTATTATAAAGAAGTTCACGATATTCAATTTATTACATGTGCTTAAAAGTGATCCTTAATTTAAAACCATCACATGTTACAAAAAATTGCCATTATTTCTTCAAAAAAAAATCTCTCAACATTAAATGAAAGATTTAAAACAAAAGCAACCCTATATACATACAAAAGGTATACTGACATTCAATACCATCGCGCGGGCGATCCGATCTTTTAATATGAAACTGCGAGCGGCTGCCTTTTTGATGTAGTATTTTGTTGTTATTTGCCGTATACAAATTTGGGATATGCGACGACGGCACCATCGAGTCTACGCTTGCGAGTCTTTGCCGCCCGCCGGCCGCTGCCACCACCGCGCGCAGCGTCTCCGTTCTTCCGTCGCGTCTCAAGATTGAGTACGCGCGCACACGGCGCTATTGTCGCCGCCTTATATACATATACGTCGCGTCGCGTCACGTCGTCGTCCGTGGTTGTTATGGTGCTTTGCTCAAGAGCGCGTATTGTATAATCGTTTCCGATCATAGTTTGTTCTATATACTATAATATACACAGTTTATTATTATAGTGGTTATGTTATATAGACTCGTTGTAAAGTTCATTCATGTATGTTCTGCCTGAAAGGATGGAATAATCTGTACAATGATCGGCTAAGCCCCCAAGTCGGGTAGCTCGTGCAGATAAACTTGATTATATTCTTTTTATTGATTATAATCAAATCAATGATAAACACTAACAGACAATTTCTAAAAGCTCATTTAAAATGCATTCAACTTGTCGTAAACATTATAATAAAAACAATGCATAATTTGTTGTTGTTCCAGTATAATATTATTAAACTCAACAATAACAACAACTACAAAAACACAAATTCGACTTATGTACATTTATTATTTTTCAGAGCAATAGCCATACAGTCTGCAGTTAAAATACCAGTCGAGTATTAAAATATATATATACGAATATATATGTATATGTGTATCTCGTGTCGTGTATAGACACTGTTGAAGCACGCACTTTACACATAACATATATTTAATATTATAATGTATAATATATATATATATATATACTCACACTTGAGCCCATACCTGGCAAAAGGTACATGATCACAGAAACATTTAACAGAAGAGACCTTCTTGAATCTTGATGTTGAGTATCTGATTACAAAATCAGAAAGATGTTTTCATACATTATTATATATTTATGAGAAAACTGATAAACAAGTTTTTATTGAATACATGTATACATTATAATATAGGCACACTCTTGTATATGTGTATATATATACTACATAAATATATATATATATATATTATATATATGTATTATTTATAAATATAATATGCATAAGCGCGCGCATTGCGGATGGCTTGTTGTAATAGTCGTAGTGTACAAGTATAGCATATATAATATAATATACATATTATACTCGTATGGTATATATATGATATTATACATATGTATATGTGTATATATTATTCGACTGATTGCGTGTGTTTTGTATTTATGGAAAAGTGAATATTAACGGTTATTAATAAAACGTTAAAAGACGTAATTTGTGCTGAATTTGTGGTTAGAAAATAAATACACACAACAAGTGTGTATTTTATATTAACTTTAAATATTGGAACGTATATATTCGTATATATATATACATATGCATCACATATATATATATATAATATATATGCGAAAGACGAAAAGATTCCAATGCATGTATACAAGTTTTGTGTACAGCATTATTTTGTGCGCAAGCGCGCGTACTCAGTGCAGCTAGGAATTTTCCATTACATGTTTTGTTGTTTGTGTGTGTGTGTGTGTGTTTGTGTCTTTACATTCGTACTTATAATACACTCAAGAATGGTAAATACTTAAATGTGGCGGATTTATAAGAAAATAAGAGTTTAACACTTGAATTTGATGTTGTGTTGCGTGTGGGTAGAGTTGTGTTTTACAGCATTGGTGTCAGCGGTACAGCCTCGTCAGTTGCCATGCAATTCAAAAAGCTTTGTTTTATCCAGAAGCTTCAACAGTACATATAAGAACTTCAATGCTTATTAGTCACAATTTGAAACAACTGTCAGAACTGTCAAGCTTTCGGCAGCCATGGTGCTCGGTGCCTAAAGAGTATTGACATTTTTACATGACCTAATACAAGCTATAAAATAGAACAATTCGGAAAGCCTAATCTGTAGCAAATAGTATAGGGAATGTATTATCTTGTAGATTGTCGCAATCTACAAAAACTTCAATGTTAATTGTTTCAATTTTATTAGGATCATAATAAAGTTTGTTTCAGTCACAGAAATTACTCAAGAAATTAAAAATATTCATTTTAATATTTTAGAAATACTTATTGCTAAAGCAATACAGAAAAGAAGAATACAATGTATATTAGTAGAGAATATTATTAGCTTTTTATATTATGTATGTTATTTTTTAATTAAATAATTGAATTACAAGAGCACGAATTATATAAAATTAAAACTTATTTTAAAAATGTACTGAAATATATTGAAACTCAATAAAAAATCTGGAGTAATAATAATTAAGACACTCAAATTAGAAAGCTATTTTTTTATGTATTTGTCTCTTGGTGGTTTAGGTGAAAATTGATTTTCTTGTCTCTTCAATCCTATTATCATAGAATCTATTCGATCCCGATTATTTAATATTATTCGAATTTCATTTATTAGTATTTATTTTTGATTATGTAAAACACCCTATGAATTATACCTATACTCACACATACACACATACAGTCCACATAACTATATATAGCATATTCTTTATATATTGTCACGAGTTGAAATATATTTATTACCGTAAAAACCATCTACTTTTTTCTCTCCAGATTCCTTTCTTTTTTAAAAAATTTTATGCCGTCGTATTGAACTCTATTTATTTTTTGTAATCAGTCGCCTTTCAATAAAATCGCGAGATTTTACAGAATCTTTACTAGCACTATACTAATGCAACACTACTCACTTAAATTTAAAGGATCATTCCTTTTCCTTTTTTTCAAATATAGGCTAAATAAATCCAGGAAACCAGTTAAACTATAAATCCTTCAGCAGAATATTTGTTATAATGTCTAATAATATTAACTAATTTAATAAAACTGCAGCTTTCGGGTGAAATAATAGATTCAAAATACTGCTGCTTTTTGCTGGTTTAATTTAAAAGTTATATCAAGTTATTTATTTTTAATATTAAAATTAAACTACAAAAACAATAAAACAAATGTCGGTAAATATATATTTTTTTTTACATATATTAAAAAATAAATAAAAGGGACACGAAAACACCCAAATACATTTTCAAGCACAAAATATCCGAGTTTGTTTTATTTCCACAATAAAATTAAAAAAAAAACAAAACTTAAATACAAAAGGTATAAAATATATCACTCTCAAAAATTTTTTTTTTTCTTTGGGTGCACGCACTTCGTACGTTCACATTTTTCAATCATTAGGAAAACATTTTTGATATTTTAGGTGATTTTTAAATTATATGGAATAAGCCATATTGGATGCCAATACAAAATTACAAAACAAAAAATCCTCAAAATATATTCTTTTTTAGTTTTGCTATTTGCTTATCTGGATTCTTTTGAATCGATCAAATTTTGATACACATAGAGACATTAGGTGGAGATTTTGTTTTTGGGAATTTTCTGTTTGGGGTTTTTGTATTTAGGGATTTTGAATTGGGGGTTTAGGTTTTTTATGGGGATTTCAAGCCCAACCCAAAAAACAAAAACTGATAAAATATTATTTAACTAGAATAAATTTATGAAAGCCCTATCGGTTTATACACATTAAAATAAATATTATGTCATAAATGTTAAATTATGGTAAAAAGAAAATCATTTTTATCACCGTATTACATTTATATACATTGAATGTGGAATATATTTCTAAACATTATTAAAAGAATAAGCACAGCATATGAAAATACCATATGTTTCTCCATGATTTGCCATGAAGGTTATGAAGGGTATGAATCTTGCCGAAGGAAAAAATGTTTTTTCTTAAATGTTCATCTTTTTTTAAATTTAAAAAGCAACGTGTTTAGTTTTCTAATATCTTATTAAAATAAAATAGTCAAGTCAGCTATAAATTGTCATTAAAATTAAAATTGATGAATTCTGTAAAAAAATTGTAAGTATTTGTCTTTCTGCTATCAAATAAACTTGGCTAAAATATAAGCTTATTGGTTTGATTTTATTTCGCTTTATTTTTCTGATTTATAATAACGAAATAAAATCTCTTAAGGGTGAAAGGGTTTGAAGTTGAAAATCGTCTTTTTTAGATGTATTCTGGTGAGTAAGTTTAAGGTAGGTTAATTCTAAAAATAAATAATACCCAACCATTAATAATTCAGCAATTCATCAAAAAAAAAAAAGTAACATCCTGTGAATTATTTCTAAGCGTAAACCAAACAAGTTGAATTTTCCAATTTTACAATTTTTTTTTAATATCCAATAAAAATTTAGCGGATGTCATCTGAGGCCATTCAAACTAGCTATAACAAAATGAGTAAAAACAGTTTATACTCCGGAAATACCCAGCATAAGTTTATGTACACAAAGTTACAAATTTAGCTAATATGTAAGGTTGGGCCCTGATAGTAGATGACGGACAGACAGACGGACAACGCGGTATTAGAAGTATTTTTATATTAGCTTTACTGAAAACTTATAACGTTATATTCATCTATATTTCAGACAAAGAGTGTAGAGTCTTTGGAATGGTCAATTTACAGTTGTAGTTTTCATTATTACATTATTTTTTTTTTTACAATATAATTTGTTACATAAAACTATTAAAAATGTGGAAACAATACAAGAAATAATTGTAGTACATATGAGTACAAATTATAAGCAACCGAAATTTGATTTGAAATACTAATAACATAAATATGATATTTTGTTCTCATTCTCTTCTTTTTTTCTTCATATAGACTATAGGTAAAACGTAGGTCAACTATTTTAATGTGCATTGCGGACTTATAATTGGTAGGGTTATAAATACTGAACGAGATTTGAAACATTAAATAAATAAAAAATACTATCATTTTGGTTTGAAATGAAATACATACAATAATATAATAGCTTGTGGATTATAATTACTCCAAATGCGATAGTTTTGCTTATTACGTACCCATTTAACCAAAAGTGAGCTTCATCGCTTAACAAAATGTTCTTGTGAAAATCAGGATCGCTGTCCATCTTGTTTTGGGCCCATTCACCGAACGTGCGACGGCTTAATGGTCGTTCGGCTTCAATTCTGGCACGAGTTTGATTTTGAAGCCCGCAAACCAAGATACTTTCGCAAAATCTTCCATAAAGTTGATGGGCACAGTTCCAATTGTTGCGCGCGATGG
The DNA here is from genome assembly GCA_010015015.2 of Bolitophila cinerea. Classification (NCBI taxonomy): domain Eukaryota; kingdom Metazoa; phylum Arthropoda; class Insecta; order Diptera; family Mycetophilidae; genus Bolitophila; species Bolitophila cinerea. The sequence continues at coordinate 6,337 of JAAAKO020016571.1, forward strand.
CAAATGGACTCATTCGAGTCTTCTTCGATAATCTGCTCCACAGCAGCAATACCGTCTTCAGTGCACACTGGACGGCGTCTCTGAGGATGCGCATTATCCACTAGAGTAAACTTGGTGCAAAACCGATCCATGGTTGCTCTAATTACCGACTCTGCTGGGCGATTATGTCGACCGAATATTGGATACAGCACGCGATGCGTCGACGGCAAGTAATTTGGCCAACAAAAAATAATCCCATGACATTTTATCCCAAAAAAAATATGCCAGGGAAAAACAAGCAACAACAAATGGCCCCAAAATAATACATTCCCGATTTTTTATTAAATTTGAAATACAATTCACCCCAAAACAATTTTGGTATATAAAGAAATCAATCAGGTCTAAGTCTATTCATTATGACATGGTAAACCAAACTGAGTACAAATCAAGTGTCAGCTGTCAAAAAGTCCATCTTTGAAGAAAGTAGTACCAGATTGAAAATCCCACGTCTATAAAAAATCTTTAGTTTTCTAGTTTAAAATAAAATTTAAAACCATTTGCAATCATAATTGCCACATATAAATTAATGTTTTCTGTTCTCCAAAACAGCTCAAACGATTTGGACGAAACTTTGCAATTAGATAAAAAATACGTTTAGAACAGGTGTCATACTTGAGAAAAGTATAATTTTCCGGAGAATCGCTTTTCTTTACGTCTGTGTGAACCAATGAGAAAAAAAGAAAAGCTACATCTCAGTGTGTATAATTTTATATATTTTATCTATCATTTACAATGAAGTATGTCATATTTCCTGATTTTTATACAAATAATGCTCTATTAAAAAAAACCTAATAGAGACATGGAAAATATATACTCTATTTCCAAATGGTCATAGTATACTATTTGACATCTCTAGATCCGACATTTTCTATGGTTGTTTTTAGAATGATATATTGTAAAATATAGTTCTATTTCTCATCCCTCCATCCGCCGTTTTAAAGGTTTTTTTGGAAAAAAAATATTGTTAAATGTGTCGGTCATAGAGTACTATTACACATCCCTCAATCCGACATTTTCTAAGTTTGTTTTTGAAAATAAATATTGTAAAATATGTCGGTCATTGTGTACTATTCCACATTTCCTAATCTGCCGTTTTCTAGAGTTGTTTTTTTGGAAAGTAATATTATAAAATGTGTCGGTCATAGAGTACTAATCCACATCTCTCAATCCGCCATTTTCTAATGTTGATTTTAAAAGCAAAAATTATATAATGTTTTGGTCATAGAGTACCATTCCACATCCTAAAATGACCCGTTTTTATTGTTTTGGAAAGACATTTTAGAAAAGTTGTCGATCATATAGTATACTATTCCGATCCCCTAATCTGCCATTTTTTGGGTTGGTTTTTGGAAAGATGCAATGAAAAAGGTGTCGTTTATATAGAAAACATTATTTATTTCTGTCATAGAGTACCATTCCACATAACCATTTATAATATGTTTGTTTTTGAAAAAAAAAATAATAAAAAATAATAAATAGTGTACACATGTATGTATTCCACATCCCTCATTTTGCCGTTTTAGAGAGTTTTTTTTAGATAGAAATATTGAAAACCGTTTCGGTCATAGATTACTATTCTACATTTCTCAATCATGCATTTTCTAGTGATGTTTTTTGATAGAAATATTGGAAAAGGTATGAATCCTTGAGTACTATTCCACATCCCTCTATCTGCTATTTTTCAATAATAGTTTCAATAAAAGAATATTAAAAAATGTGTCGGACATAAATTAATATTCCACATCTATTTATCAGTAATTTGTAAGACTTTTAGCATCTATACTTTTAAAGAAATAACGAATAGTTAAAATAAATTACGTTTTATTTACATTATTTTTAAAATATAATATATGTAATACAAAAACCATCAATGTTTTTTTTTTAAATAACCGAGCAAGCTTGTTAAACCAGGTACTTTTGATTATAAATCGACGATAAATAAAAAATGTCCATCATTAGAGCTCATCTAAATCATATATTTTTTTAGGTAGACTATACTTATCTAAGAAAAATTGCTGGCACGACCATATCACTGACATTTCTTCATAGACTAATTTATATTCGTCCCGCTATATTCTCACCATTGTCAAAAGCTTATGTAGAGGTCTGTCAAAGGAAATATTTATTCCCAGATTTCCAATGCACATTGGATTTCTGGTGATTCTACAAATGGACATAGCTCCATAACATTGTAGTGTCCTTATGTACAAAAGCTTTCAATATTTTCAAATGAGCTCAATAGGTATCACAATCAGCAGTAACCCAATAAACATTTATTCAAAACCAAGCCGAAGCAATCATAAATCACCCACACATCTACAACATACAAGCGGTCGACACTATATTTCCAATTACAAATGCAATATATGCAAATATCGTCAACACAACAACAACAGTAACAACAACAATTACAACAACAACATCAAAAAGCACAATACATCTCGCATCTTCTTCAGAGCGATTATTATTGTCTCTGTGCAAATATGTAAGTATACTATAGTAAAATATAATATATATACTAACAAGATTTAATAGCATTGCACAAGAATGCGGCTCAGTTTTGTCTAGGCGGCGTGAGGAGTCGTCGCGTACTCACCCATACACATGCGCACATACACACACATAACTTGTGTAAGTAGCTCTAGTCGTCCGTCGACTTTACATATAGTAATTGCAAAAGTGTCAGTGTGTGTGTGTGTGTGTTTGAGAGATTTCCTATATATGTATATGTGTGTGTGTTTGTGTGTGTGTGATCATTTGAGCAGGCAGTGTTTTCTTGTATGTAAACTTGTTCATTAAAATATTTCTTTGTCTCAACACGAATCGTCTTGTCTATCCGCAACCGCCGTGTGTGCGCGTGCAGCCTCAACCTGTACTCACGAAATAATAAAAATAATATAATATACTATATTACAATATATTTTATAAATGTATATTACAATATATTTACCACAGTGTTTTTCTTTGTAGGTATGTTTTGTAAGTATATATATTTGTGGATATATAGATGTGATACATATACAAGTGTGTGTACTACATATAGTGCTAGTTAAAAAAATGTATTATATATGTAAGTATGTATATAAATGAAGAGCTGTAATATGAGAGCGATCAAGACACTCGCAACAGCTCCACACACACACACACACACAGACCATCAGAAAATAAAACAAATATTTCTCTCAAAAAACGATCACATATTCAAGAAACCAGTTAATTACAAATTTCCAGTTCAACCAATAATCGCCTACCTACATTTGATCACATACACAAATGCAATAACATACATACATACATAAGTACTGAATGTATACGTACATACATAACACACATACAGCCACAGAGGTTTTACTCTTGCAAAGCGAAAATTATAAAATTTTAATATAAAAACATCAATTTTATTCACGACAGTTTGTAAGTCTTTGGAGCCGAGCTGGAGTCAAGTTCCACATACGCTGCGAGACGACGTGGTACACACACACACACACACACTCGCAATTACAAATACACACATACACACTGACACTCGGCACACAAACACACTCACACACACATACGCACATCAGCTCCACGTCTGAGTCGTCGATCGGATAGATCCAACCAGTAGAGAGTTGATCGCAGACTAAACAGCATCCACGTTACGGTCGGTGGTACATAAAGATTTCGTTGTTTTTTTTTTATTTTAAATTAAATCTCTTGTTCATATTGTATTTTTTTTTGGAGATTTTCGTTCGTCCCTCTCCTCCCTCGTGTTTGTAATCGCGCGTGCCCGCATGCTAGATCCGTTCTAGTTACCCTATTTTTTGGGGGTGTCGTCAAAAGTTTTCCGCGCATTTTCATCGTCCGAACGAACTGACTCTAACAGCAGCACACAATAATTTATTTTCCCTGCTAAATATATTTGTATACACATATGTACATATACACACACATATATAGAGATAATACTCATATATGAGAGCGTGTGTGTATATGTGTGTCTGTGTCTGTGTGTATGTGTGTGAACGCGTAAGTTCGTGCGTGTTTGTTTAATTAAGTAATTGTTGGGCATTAGCACTAATACGCACCATTTCAGTATATAGTGTTTACTGTGTATCGCGTGGATTCGTTGTTGTTGTTGTTGTTGCTGCAGCGAGCTTTTCAAATTTACATTATTGCGCGTGCGCGAGCGGAGGTGTTCCGGACACACTGCGCGTGATCGTCTATGCATGTGTGTACGTGTGTGCGAGCGTGTGTGTGTGTGTGGAGTGTGTGCGCTTGAGTGACGACTGTATGTCTGCTGTCCGAGCACACTGTGTATATGTGTATCCGTGTTAAAAGAGTGTCTCTGTGTTTGTGTGTGTGTGTGTGATCAAGTGTGGTAAAAGTGCGACACTACCTCACACCACCGCCACCGCGCCGCGCGCACCGATCGCGATCACGCGCGCCTGTGACTGCATTTTTTTTATTAAAAAAAACAATACTTTGAGAAAATTTGGAAAATTTTAATCTCTGTGCCTCTCTGAGCGAATGTCACAGTGATCATCACAAAACACGACGATAGAGTGTGCGCGATCGATACCAAAAAAAAAAATCTTTGCGATCGTAATTTATTCAAAGAATTTTAAGTGTCTTCTTCTGTGGATAAATTGCGGTTTTTTGGAGAAATTTTTCTCGTTTCGTGCGTAATTTGAGTTTCAGGTTTTTGTTTTTGTTGGTGTGAGTGTGTGTGAGCAAACTCACCAACACACAGAGAGTGTCTGTGGACTAAATACGAATTTAATTACATCGAAATATATGTATACATAATATACAAAAAATAAACAGTTGTAAAACCGTGTGTGCGGTTACGCTGTGTCGCTGAGCGAACGAGAACGACATTTAGCACTGCTTCGCTGCGTGGTGCTCTCCAATCGAGAAAACAACACACATACATACACAAACGCACCTCGTATAAGAAAAAGGCACGCGCTGCACAAAATATATACACACACGCTGTGTGTCTCTGTGTGTGTGAATATATATATATATATATATATATATATATATAAATACTGTGAAAACGCGTCTTGCGAAAACGCGTCTTGCGCATGGATTACTCAGGATTACCAAGGCATTCTCGCATATATATACAAATATATATAAATATATTTACAAATCAATGATAGTGTTTATTATGTGAGTGTATGTGTGAAATGCAAGCAGTGTGTGTGAATTAAAAAAATAAATAATTAACAAATAATTTACAGCGAACAAATATATAATAAAAATATTGTAGTTCTTGAGTTATTCGAACGCGTGAGAGTGAACGACATAAACAAAAAATAAAAGATTACTGTGTGCACCCGAAAAACGTGGCGTGTCGGTGATGACAAGGTGCGGGCTGTTTCTGGGATCTAATAACGTTAATAAACTGTGCGCACAGCGGATTCACGGCGGAACGAGCATCGCGAGGTACACGTTTGTGAGAGCTGGCTCGAAAGTGCCTAGCGACGACGACGGACGCCGTGATCGACGCATGGTTGTGGTGGGTCCTGCCTGATCGTGCCTATGTATGTCCAATACAATCGCAAACAAGGAATTGTAAGTATACTAGCGAAAAAAACTTATATAATTCTATACGAAAAAAAATAAAAATATTATCTCAAAACTTTAATATCGAAAATATATATAATATTATTATTATTATATATATGTGTCTCTGTATGTGTGTGCCTTTATTTCAGCAGAACGACTGCGTATTAAATATTCAGCATACGCAGATATTTTCTGTTTTGTATAATGAAGGACAACCTGTTGAATTTTTTGAGATATTCCACTTTATTATCTCTTTTAGCGCGCATGTGTGTGTGTGTGTGTGTGTCGGTGTGTGTCTTTTACATTGTGTGTGACTGTGTGTCTGTATGTGTGTGTGTATTTGTGTATATATTTTACGTATGTATGGACATTTAGATTTGTATTAATTTTCGATCAGTCCCGTTCTAATTGTGTGCGCCAATGAAATGTGCACATTTATTTATAGACGACTTTGGCTGTTGACAATACATTATAAAGCTCTCGTATACAAAGTTTATACAGTGTATAGATTTTAATAATAAATATTATATTATATAAAACGTTAAATTGTATTATAGACGAGATGTATTGCAAGAGTTCAAGTTCGTCGATTTGTTTGACATTGCAGACATTTTGCGATTTCAGTATCATGAACACTTTTTTCATTCCACTGTGCACAATTGGTGTCAGCGGGAAGTGATATATAATCATGGACACACTGTCTGATTACTTGTTTGGTGATTTGTTTTTATAGAAGTTGAATTGGATTTCTTGTTTGAATTTTTATTACCATTTTCAAGATTTTTTATATTTGTCTTTTGAGAGCGTTTCAAATACCACATATATAGTTTTTAGGGTCTTGTATCTGAGATTGGAGAGGTTATGCAGAATTCTTTGATTTTTCTCAAGTTTTGCATTGCAACAAAATTATGATTGGTTCTGTTTATTCTCTATTTTGAAGAAATTTTTTCCATTTTAGCAATTGGTGTCAGCGGTTATTACAATATAATAATATTATCATGGATGTGCCTGTGTATTTGGCAATATATTAATTTGTTTTATTGAATATCAGTTGGTTTGTCAAATATTTTGGAAATTTTTTAGTTGTATGATTTTAAATTTAAAAAGGTTAATGGTCTTATATAGAAGAAAATGTTATAATAATAATTGTAAATAAGACATCGCAAACAATTCGAGATTAAAATACAAAAAAATAATTTCGAAATCGACAATTGGTGTCAGCGGTTCGCAGTATTATCAGGATATACGGTGCCTGCAAAATTAGATAATATAGGCTTTAAATAGTTAGATCGGAAGACTAGATACTAACCAATATATATCATCATATTAATATTTAAAGTATTCATTTGGAACTTATTTGTTCTCTTATTTATTTTGACTAAAATGAATTTAAAATAGTATTCGTCAAGAAAAAAAATAAAGGAGAAAATAAGAAAAAGCATTGTATAATTGGCTTAGTTTTCATGTTTTATAGTTCGAAGGAGTTTTAAATTGTATATATTTTGGAGCCATAGACATTTATTTATTTATTTAGTTTTCCTAAAATTGTTTTTTTTGGGTAAAATGCCAATTGATATAAAGCCATATAAATGGAGAAAAAATAGAACCTAATGAAGGCATTGAGAATTTAGAGCTTTTTTACTCATGATTTGCAGGTATTTACTTTGAAGGTCGATGGTGAATTCAGACGAACACGGAGTTTCGGATATTATATTTCAATCACATCATCCCTTTCGTAATAAGACCAATCGTTTTGAGTCAAAAGACATATTATCACAACCGTAAAATTATGGTCTCATAGACACATGATATGACATATGATAGATTGATTTTTGAATTTGGGCAATCCAATTCGATTCTAATTGTTCGGTTTTAGCGCCTTCCACTGCTGGTCTGACAATTTTTTTTTATTAAAATTTATGCCCGACTATATTATATCTTTATCTCTATATATATCTTTAAAAGCTTTTAAGCAAAAAAACAGTGATCAGCTCAGAATTTGAGTTATAATATTTAAAAAATCGTGTCCATGTAGAAATTATTTGACCAAGTTATGTAACTAGTTTTTATTGATATAAATTGTCTATAAATTGGAAATAAATATCAAATTATATTTATCACCATTTTTTTTAATACTAAACTATTATGATTTCCGATATATTTGAAACTCAAATGTAACTGTATCGAAAATAATAATATATAATATATCATCTCATATAGGTAAAAGTCACTCGGTTCGACTCGATCGATCTTAAAGAGTAGCGGTAATGTTTTTTACTATTCTTTGTATGAAGATATAAAGCTCATACAAAGAAATTCTAATCATTTTCTTTTAGTAATAATTATTATTAGTTCAAATTCTTATTATTTCATATTTTTTTTGTATTTTCTAAATTACACTTGAAATTATTTATTTTTGTATTTCAAATACTTTTCTAGGGTCTTTGTATGAAGATATGAATAATATTGATTAATATTATAGAAATACAATATATTTAAAAAAAATATATTTTTCATAAATATCAATTTAAACCAAAATTAAACAATTGTCTAATTAAAATGCTTACTTTTTTTATTCAAATTTACATACAAAGAAATACTAAAAAAAAAATTGTTATATTTATTCAAATTAATAATTTTTAGTAATACTTATACTTATTTAGTTTTTCTTTATTATTTGAATTTTAAAAAAATATAATATTTTGTATATGGTTCAAATCATATTTTTAAAATACTCTTATCTTTTAAATTTTAATTTATGATTGGAGTTAATTATTTAGTTTTTTAGACATATATTCATGTTTAGAAATAATTATAGCGGCAATTCTTTGGAAGCTATGTCTGATATTTACAGTTTTTTTATTATGTTCGTTACATATCGGTATCACAAAAATAATATACAGTCAGTTTTAATATTTTATTTATTGATTTTGAGGTATTCATTTTTTTTCTTTATTAATTTTTAATTATTTTTGTTTATCAAATATATTTTTTTCTTTTTATAAAATGTAAAATATTTTTCATTTGATCACACTCAATTGCATTTCATGCATCAATTGGATTTATCAATAATACTAGTTTTTGAAAAGAAGACGGTAAAGTAATTTATAGGGGAATAATAAATTAAATGGTGCTTTTCCGACTAACTGTAATAATGAGGAAAAAACCTCAAAATTAATCCCAAAATGTTATTTTCAATTATTTTAAGACTAGAGCTTTTAATGAGCTTTTATAAAAAATAACAATTTGAGGATCGAGGTTCGTTCCTAGTATAAGTCAAGAAGTAATCTATATAAATTTACATTTTAGGGAGGCTGACACAAAAATACAATTTTATGTATTTTTATATACATGTTTTTCCTTTATAAAAATACATTTTACTGATACTTTGTAGCTTATGCTTATTTGTAGGACTAATTTCGGGAATAAAAATTCTCAGAATTTTGTCTACAAAAATGCTGCTACAATTTATAATAAAATTGACTTCCTTTTAATTGGCGAAAGGGCAGAAATAAAAAATTGGATCAGAAACGTTAAATAGCAGTCAAATGTCGATCCCTATTTTAGAGAAGTTTTAAATTTGTATGAAAATTATAAATATGACAAAATAAATAAATCTGGTAATAAGACCGAATAAATGCTTTTTTTAAATAACTATATCATTAGATTTTACCTTAAAACTTTTTTGTTTACGATTTTTGTTAACCCTTTTCTTACTCTAAGCCACAAAAAAAAATTTAGTCAAAAAACTGAAATAGATAGAAATTATGGAACGACACTATTTCAGAAAACAACATTTTTTTGAATTCTTGCGAGACACAATTTTTGAAAATCACAAATAGAAATTCTGTCGCGTCAGAATTTCGTAATTGAAAATTTCCTATTTTATAAATTCTGTGGAATCAATATTTCCAAATTATGGTTTAAATTTCACGTTATAAAAAGTATTAAAAACTCTCAAATTATATTTAAAACAGCAAATGACCCTTAAGTGATAACCCCCTTTGTCAAGAGCATTTTTTTTTAAATATGGAAATGTATATTTGGAGAGGACGAGATTTTCCCTGCAGTTCTTCCGAACAGCTTGTGGATTATCAAAGGTCCTCTCTATAAGATTTTCAAAGGATGCTTGGCTTTCGGTTATATGCCGGACACCTGGAGGAATGTTCGCGTAGCGTTCATTCCTAAA
>JAAAKO020016582.1:0-16110 GCA_010015015.2 Bolitophila cinerea
CATAGCTGTATCATCATCACTAAGGAAACCGTTGGTGAAAGAGATGATGAGCAGTAGCCAGCCAAAACACTGGGTCTCCAAAAACGGGTGCGAGACATCGAAAATGTTTCTGAGGAGACCTAGTGTGAGAGTAAATAAATCGGCGCTTCATTTAAAGCGTAAAGAGCTCGGTTTGGTTTGCGGTATCCTCACGGAGATTCGTGAGATTCCTCCCATAATCTTTCGAAAACTCGTCCTGTTTGTCCATTGATAAATTTATCTAGCACTGTATTTTCCAGCCGGTCTTGAAACAAGCAGTTACTGGCCGCACTTTTTATCCGCGCCATCCATTCGACTGCTGTTACGTCTTCCGTTTTTACTAAATTGTAAAATGTCTGCCGTTCCTTGTATGCGATGATCGGTTGTGTGTAGTAGTCTCTGAGAATTTTACACAAATCTGCGTATGTTTTAGCACTTGGCGCGTCAGGACTGCATAAATCGCGCACTAATGTGTACTCCTTTGCGCCAATCACGCTCAGCAACGAAACTTTTCGTTTTTCCTCACACACTACATCGTTCGGCCCAAAGAAATTTTCTAGGTGCTCTTTGTAGAAAACCCACTTATCCGCTTCAGGCCTAAACTCACTCATACACGTTAGGGGAGCTGCCTGTGTTGCGCCAACTTTTAGTTATTAAAACCAGCTGAGGATGCCAGAAGGTTCCTCCATTTTTAATTATTGATTACTGTATGTTTTTTTTTTAAATTGAACCGCGGTCTTGGGTTGCTTTTGAGAAAGGGTTTTCAAAGGTTTGTTACTTGTGATCTTTTCTCTTTATTGTGTGTGTAACGGATTTAAATTAGAAAATTCTTCTCTGAAGTTTTTAGAGCCACCACATAAAGTCTAACCATAACTCCATATATTTTCAAAAACTAAATCCACTTTCATTTGCTCAACAATTTATTCAAAACACTCGGAAGTACTCTATACAGCAACAAAACCAATTACAAAAGATCCCTAATATTGATGCCTTGCTTAGCGGCTCCACCCAGAGCACACTGCATTACATTGACGCCAGCTTCACACCGATCCTCGGCCTTCTCAATTGCTGTACACTCTGCTCCGATGCTGGCCACCTTCTCCAAGAACACAGGATCTTCTGCACGCAGCATTTTTGCCAACTTCATGCCGCCCTCTTGCGAGAATGCGTTGTCCTGCATCTGTTTGAATAATCAAGGTTAATCATGAGGAGTTGGAGTTCTTATAGTACCTATATATTTCCTAAAAGGATTGGAAGTTCCATCTTACCACTCCGATGACCTCCATCATGCATGTGATCATACATTTACCGGCCGCCGTGCTCGGTGGCTTCTGCCCTGCAACCTCCATTAGATCCGCCATGGTGGCGCCCTCTTTTACCATGCAGGACATGGCTTTCTTCTTCAGCATGTTCTCCATTTTCGTACTGAGCTTCTAAGCGACCAAAAAAATAGAAATTGGTTAGGATTTAAGAAGCTCTCAATATTTAACGGTGTCCACCTTCGAAGAAACGCCACCGGTGACCATCAGCACCGCCAGCACACCGCAAGCGAACATCACAATAGGAACGGTCTTCATTATTGATGTCAATCTCCGAACTAATATATTAATAACACTTAAACGAGCTCCACTGCGAATCTAATAACAGAAGCTCAGCTGCATCGGTATTTAAGTGTTTGCCAAAAAATGTCTGCTCATCGTGAAGATGATAATAAATGTTCACCTTCAATGCGGTACTCTAGTGCTCCGGTCCGGAACAATGTTACGCTTCAGACGTTTTAGAGACACAACCAAAAAAAAACTCAAACGGAAGTATATGTATACAATACTTTTATAGACTCGCCCATATGTCTGAGTATCTAGTATTCAGCATAAATACTCTTATACAATTTATACGATGTCGTCAAGGACGTCTTGCTACAATATGGAATTACCGATAATTGATGGACCGAATATGATTCCTCTTTCCTCTACTCATAATAGAATTTATGTATTTTTGCTTTGACAGAATTTGGAGATTATTGGGAAACGGGCAGAAAATACACACACACACATATACAAAGGCACCACCACAGGTGGTGTATAGTACATCGCATATAAGTCGATATAAGCTTCGGTGGGTGATGGGATGCGGTGCGGCGGAGGGCGTTCAGGCGTAATCCGCGCCCAAGGATTTCGGATGGTGTAACTTTTCCTAGAGACCAATGGGATTGAAAACGATATGCGGATGCTTTATTCCTAATCCAATATTTATCTTAATCATTTGGATAGAGGTTTAACAGCATGTTCTACGAAAAGTTTTCAGATGGAGCACTGGAAAAAAATGTACCTGAAATTTAAGTTAAAATCAAAATTAAAGTATATCGATTCTTCAATCTATACTACTAAAATCTCTACAATTCAAATATATATTATTTCATAATATCTATTTTTCAAATTTTTGAAGTATAATTTTAAAATTACCGAATAATATAATATTTGTGATACGTGTAGAATTAAATTAAGTAATTAAATGTAATTACCTAATAGTAATATTGAAAATAGTAAGTAACATTTATGTTGATATATGAGCCTTATGCGGTTTTATGGATTGTTGGGCTATGCTTTGTAAATGGATTAATCAATGCAGTTAAATACCAGAACATCCTGGAGAAATATCTCTTGCCATCTATATGTATATACTTCATACAGCCGAAGAAGAATATATATGTCCTATTGGAGCTTCGTGCCACACGGCTAAAAACACTCGAAATAAATAGGAATATTATGAGAGTTTTGGAGTGGCCATTAAGTAGGCCAAACGGTGTTGAGGTTAATCGGATGAAGACGGACACCTAGCGTCTAGCAGACCAGCTTGTGTGCGGCTAAGGGACTCTAGTATTTCATACGTGAACACTGTGAAATATCTGGGGTTAACACTTGGTACTCGCATGAGCTTTATGCCTCATTTGAAGGCACTACGCACCAAACTTCCAAGGGTGATGAGCAAGTTCCAGAGAAATCTGCGGAAGGAATGCGGGGACTGAACAGGCGCAGTACGGAGATCGTCTACAACGGACTATTGGTGGCAATCCTGACATGCGGATCTAGTGCATGGTATGCAGCTGTGAGTAGCAAGGTAGGAGAGAAACTAAAGGAGAGCTACCAGAGAGCTATCATGTACGCATCATTATCCGTCTGCAGGGCGGTGTCAACGGTGGCAATGCAGGTCTTGATGGGTGCTATGCCATGGGATGTACTAGTGATACAAAGTACAGCTATGTACCGGAAGAGGATAGGTTTGCCAATGCAGAGTATATAGATATGTAACGGGTGCTGAAATCGAAGGACTTTCATCTAAAGAGACGCGAACTCTACTGGAAGATAAACTGATGGATGTTTGGCAAAACCGTTGGAATGAAGTAGCCAAGGGTAGAACGACGTTCGAGTGGATCCCCAATGTGCGATACGTGAGGGAACATAAGTTTTTTCAACTTAGCCTGCAGCTGAGTTACCTACTCACAGGACATGGATCGCTGAGCGAGTTACTATGGAGACGGAATCTTGCAACAGGAGAGGCATGTGACAGCGGACACTTAAAAGAAGATTGGAGGCACGTTCTCATAGAATGTTAATTCTATGCAGACAACCGCAGGCTGGTTATGCCAAATAACTATAGAGGCAAACGAGGTCAACGTCAAGGCGGCACTAGAAACACAGGTAACCTTTGCGAATCTCCAGGAATTCGCAAAGTCTGTGTTCACGAGGAGGAAGACAAGGATTCGAGGAAATCCTCAAAGACCATAGCCAATGTCGGTTAAAACTTTGGCTACCGTAGGGAGTGTTCTGTCTGGCGGAAAGCTTGATTTGATCTCGCGATGCCAGACAGGCGCTAGAGTGATGACTACTCATCACTCCAGACCCGAGCAACATGTAGAGCCAGCGCGTGTGTACAAATACTAGGCTACCACGGGGGAAGGGGGAAACAAAGGGAAGTACTACACACACTTTCCTTCCCCTTCCGCGGTTGAGGAACCTATTTTGGTTTCAACGTGGTGGTTGTGGTTTTGCTATGCCCAAAACATCTGGCCGTCCTTTTAAAACCTTCATGGTTACACAAAGCGACGTTAAACTAGAGAAATATATGTACTCGTATCTCGTACTGTTATTCTACCACTCGTAGCAGCCTGTGTAAAAACACCTTTTATGACCATAATATTTACGTTCCTGTTATCAGGAATGTTGGGCTTATGGTCTCCACTCGTGCTGTGAGCGGTGTTGCTAGCGGCTGAAACCCCTGGTCTGGCGACTTTTGTCACTCAAGGAGGGTCATCGTTGCCTGTTGATGGTCCCGGTACTGTCAATGAAGGTGGAAAGTTAAAGAGACAGAAGGGTTTTTGTGTGTATTTGATTGATGTTCATAATTGTCGCACGAGTACAGTGGCAGTGAAAGTCTACTGCGATAGAGACCCTTTTATCAACAGAAAGAAAAGAAGAATATATTGTAATGTATTTTTGATCGTTGTTTAAAGCTTTCTCCTTACTATTATTGGTAAGTAATATTTTAGCTTTTGCTAGTGTGTTGTTTTTTTGTTAGTATTTTACTTATTCACTTTTCAAGAGCCCAACAATCTACTACTCTCCTTCAATACCATGGTCTAAATAATTCTAATAAAACGCTACCGCTAGTCTGGTATATTACATTTGTTTGTCCTCTATTTTTATTATAATATTTATACTATGAAAAATAATAAAAAGAAATTTCGTTTTTTTTTCGAGATTTGGTAATGAGAGTATTTATTTCTCCAGATTTTTTTATTCAAGACTTTTTTCAATTTATGAGAATTACAGATTTATTGTCCTTCAATTTTTCGAGATTTCACCTTGCTGGTCCCATCGGAAAAGCTTCAAGATTTTTTGTTCTTTGGGCAATTTAAAAATTTCATTTGAGATTTTTTTCAATAGTTCGAACGGAACTGGTTTTTCTATAATTAAAATATTACGCTTGTTATTTTACTACCGAGGAAAAATTAAAAAAAAACTCGTATGATTAGTTTTCTCAAATCAGAGCTGAAATTTTTTAGTGCATCTTTCCAAAAAACTATTTTTTATAGATCTTAGTGAGAAAATTTCCTTATTTTGAAATGATTTTCCCGTCCGCAAAAATTGAAGTCAAAAATCAACTCAGTATAAATGAGTTTTGGGAAATTTTAAAGACGGAAAAACTATAGAGATAAAGTCTACTGTTTGTAAACTATTGTTAAAATTCCATATTCTGGTTAATTATATTTTAGTTTTTGCCTTTTTAGTTAACCAATTTTAAACACATTGCCGCAAAATAATCATTTATAAGGGTCGTTTTTAACTTTATTAGTTTATTTGTGGAATATAATGATAAAAATATTATTTTTATAGAATTGTTTTTTTTTCTCAGGAATGAGTCATTAACGAAAAATGGCCTATCATCCATCATAGGAGTATTTAATCTTTAGTGGACGATAAAAAGACGAACTCCCGCAGGTCTCAATATGAACCCAATGTGATCTATAAAATTAAAATCTATTAAAACTATTAAAAGATGATTATGCTAGGATATTTTTTTAAGTGAAAAGGTTATGTCCCCTGCATCCCTAAATACTATATTTTCTGCTATCACATAGTATTTAAATATATTTATTATTTATTTTATATTTTTGAATGGTTTTTTTGAAATTTAAATTTGATTTCGAGGAAATTGTCATAAATGATATTTTAATATGAGATTTTTCGCAAAGACGTACGATCTGATATTAAATATATGAATAAATCCAGAAGCTGGAGCATTCGAACAATATGGAAAAGTCCTCAACTCTTAACCCGGAGAGACACTCTCGCATCGGAAGCGAATCTATTCCCAAACCGGTATTTTATTTCTTTAGCTCGTTCATGATTTAGTAGACTTTTCATTAGGAATTGTAGCCTCATCTCACTAAATTAGATTTAGCAGCCGTTCCTGAACTTTTTTTTTACCAGAATTTAACAAACAAATGGCATAAAAATTATAAAAAAGGCTGAAATCATTAGATATTGAATGGATATTTTGAAAATTAAAGAATTTCGCCTCGAATATTGCTAGATATTTATATTTTGACGGCAGCAGTACATTGCAGATTGGTCCTAATAGGCCTACCCTAAAGACTTTATGTTTATATAAGCGAGAACTATTATTCCAATATATTTAGATAAATCTTGAAAAATGATGGATAAAAAAACTGTTGAACTAAACAAAAAATACAACTTTTGATCCTTTTAGTTTAATTTGTTTCTCCCTCTTATTTAATAATATTTTTCCTTATATTTTTTTATTTTTAAGCATGGGATGTTTGCATTTAATATCGATTGAGGGGTAAGAGGAAAATTCGTTTATATTCGTTTTATACCAACAAAAAAAATAAAAGGCCCCATAGTTTTTGGAGCCGTGGGTATCCATGGCCAAAATGTTCAATATCGTATGAGTCAGTCGACCGCAAACTTATGTTTGAACTGCCAAAATGTTATGACATTAAACTGGAGACGACCCTGCCTTAAAAGAGTGGTCCACGATTCCAACAATCTATCAGACAGTTACGTTAGGCCTTTTTAAAAATGGTACAATAATAAAAACTCATGCTTATTTACGAAACGCTCGTAAATACATTTTTTTCTTTTTATTTTGCAAATCTTTGGGCCTAAGGGGGAAGATAAATTTGGGTTCTACGGAAAGTAATGATGTCCTGTCACTGGTTATCCCTTTTGAAAATAATTGATTATAAGAAAATTCCATGACTATCCACAAAAAAAACAGTCGCTTACATTTTTCCAGTCGCATTTGGTGATTTTAAGCGATTTTATTGTCAGTGGTCACGGTTCTTTTACAATTAAGATGAGATGGATGTGATTGTATTCTGAAATCTTTGCCTAATATGGAAAGTTATAATCGAATTGTCTATTATGTAAAACTAATTTGTGTTCATCAATAAATTCCATTAGGTTTCCATGTACAAAACCTGACGACACGTTTCCAAATGAACATGCCTGTCTTTTAGATTGCAAACGAAAGAATAATAACAAATAGTAGCGACTTTATTCAGATTTAATATATTTTTTCTGGTTATCTATCTACCCAAATTGATGCTATAAAGCATGAAGTTGTACTGGGTATTGAGTAATCTGTCTTTGTCAGCCCACTGTAAAGCTTGTCGCGTCGCACGTAGGAGTATTTGTGTCGAAAAGCTGGCCAAAATTATTTCTGTATTTTTTATTTAAAATGCTCTGGTTTCTTAATAAAAGAAGTATCATGGACATAAAAGCAGTTTTCAGTGAAAAAACGCAGATGCCTATTTTTCTTTAAATTGTGCGTTAAATTGATATTTAAAATTTCTTTTTTTTCCTTCAGTATATTTTGTATTGGCAGTTCTTATTCTTTTTTAATCTTATACTTGTTGTTGATGCATATTTTCATATAGTAATCTCCATATATATTGATGCCTCTATAAGGAAGCTGCTGGTGATCTTCGGTTTATTTTTCGTGCGAATTGTAAGCATTAGATAAATGTGCCTGCAACATAAAGTAATATTCTTAAATGGCTGCTGTTTTGCTGGTAAGAAAAAGCTCTGACCAAGAACTGATGTTGTAAAAACGAAGATGATCCAATTTTTCTCAGAGACGGTCGCAATCCAGAAATGAATTATATTTCTTATTGTTATTTGACTTAAATGGTTTTAGTGAGCGATATTCGGCGAGAAAAAAAACAGAAGATTCAATTTCTTCTCTTATTTAATTGACTTTACTGCTGACTGCTTCGGACCACTTTGAAAATATTTTTATTGAAAAGCTATTTAAAATTAATTAGAAATACGCACTTAACCTATTTTCTTTGGTCCGAAAGTTATTTTACTGGTGTGCCAACACTTTTTTTTCTGGGATCCAAAAATATCCCAAAACTGCTTGGGACGACTTCTCAATTATTTTTAATGGGTAATGCCCACCCCACTTTTTTACTTTGCTAGATAGTTATTTTCCAGATAGGCTACATCTTTTTTTACATTGGCTACAAAATAAACTTTACAAGATGGACTGATTCTATGCTAAAACACTGAATTGTCCACTTTGATGCCTCTCAGGGAAATATGCAAATATGGTCTGTGTGATGTATCTCCCAATGATGTGATGGTTTAGGCCTTTCGGTTAGCTCGGCTGAAATCATTCGCCTCGATAAAAAAGCCAAGATCATTGGCATTGTCGGAAAGCTTTCGGTAAGTTTTGAGGGCTGTCTCCCTAGGTGGTCCACATTTCTACCAAGCCTTATTCAGACCCAGAGAACGAGACAGTTATCCATTTGGGTGAGATTGCTGAGTTTGCCCAAGAGATCGGAAGGTTCTCGAAGGTAGATCGTGTAAGAGGAACACACTTGACGGGAGGATCTTTGAAAAAAAAATACACGCCAGCTGGTTTTGGCAGGACTTAAGGTGGTCGGCAAAAGGCCAAGACATTGTTCCCAAGAAAAAAAACTCAAACTCAAAACGCGAACTTTACATAAAAACAGCGATCACAAAAACGAGTGCTAGTCTCACGACGGACTAAGATCCAGATGTCTCAACGTGACGCGAGTGCTCAACATCGTCTCCGCATTTCTAGGATATATATCTACTTCAGGAATGGATTACTTTCCGGAAATTTGTCAGCTTAAATTGCTGCGATTAAGCATGAAGTGGTACTGGGCCATCTGTCCTTGTCAGCCCACTGTAAAGCTTGTCGCGTTGGCCGTTTTTTCTCAATACCCCTGGAATTTTCATCAATCTCCGCATTTCGTCCATTTCGACCAGTCTGCGTGCCACATTATTCTTTAAATTAATACCGGCCTTTATATAATCTTCACCGCCGCGCTGGCACTCTGTCTTTTGTCTAAACCAGCCTTTATCCAAATCCCCATGAAGCTTAAATTATTTCCATATACGTACTCGATAGATCCCTTTGCTAAATTACCTAATTTACAAAAAAACCCTCATTTCCGATATTTTCGTTCCTCGAACCGGCATTTCCGTAACGCACATACGCACTTGATCCTTTTCCGAGAGGATTCACTCGAAAATCGACGCGCCAGTTCGCCATACATCTTATCCTAATTAAAAAGTGGCCATTTGGAGTTTACTCACTCGCGCTATTGAGCCACATATACTCCATACACACCCATTTATAAGCCACCCAACGCAAAAACGTATCAATCTGTATTTTTCTATATTACACATATACACATGATTTATTTATATATCGTATATACACACCTCGATATCAGTCCGTCCGCCCAATCTGTGTCCATCGTGATCCTCTGCGAGCTGCCCGCGTACACCTCGTTCTCGTGCGAGACCACGTTCACAATTTCATTACCTAAAGAACCAACACACAAAACAGAAGGCGTTCGCTTACAAATCTATTATGCATTATATAATATACACACACACACACATACACCCACAGAAATTGTATTTCAGCGTGCAAAAATCTATTACGTTTTCATTTGGTCTAAGTGCTTGGGCACACGAAAGCTTCTCGCCCCGGATTGGGGGATTGTAGAGGTGATGGCGAGCGTTTGATATGACCCCGATGCGCGCAGCACTCCCGAAGCTCGCGTGCCCAAGTCACTTTGTCCCACGGAAATAATATACATATATAATACATACGATAAGCGTATATTATGCGTGCGACTTGTGTTAGTTAGATAGTTTATTGTTAAACGAACACGGAATTCATTTATTATATTACCTTTGTACCAGAATATGTTGCCCAGTTCGTGTGGTCCCTGTGATATTTTGCAAGTGAGATTTATGTCGCTGCCGCTCTTCACGTATAAATCAGTTGGCCCCAATATCGCCGCCTTGAGCTCTGCAAAAATAAAACGGAAAATAAATTAAATTCCCGTGTATATTTAACGGTTTGCGTTATATATATGTAGTATAGTGTATAAAACTTAGTGTGTGTGTGTATGTGTGCAAGTCAATCGGATTCACAGTCTCTTTATAGATATATTAGGGTGGCCGTTATATGAGTTTTTAACTAATTTTAGTCGAGCCACCCCTTAAATGAGCTTAAAAAAAAAGAGGATTTTTAGAATTTTAAATTTATATTTAAGGGTTAAATATGTCTATATAAAATATAAGTATTTTTACTGACTTTGAAGCAAAAATTTAAATACAGGACTAATTACGCGGGCCTAGGAAATTTAAATTCATAGAAATTAGTCTACGAGGATGCTGCTACAATTTAAAAACAAATTACACCCTTTCCCCTAATATTTTGTATGGGTTAACCCAATATAAAAAGGTTTTTTGGTAGTGCTGTCAAAATTGAAAAACCCGAGGACCGGTTAACCGTTTTAAAAATATTTGGTTAACCGAAAGACCCAAGTTTTAGTCTGACCGGTCTGAACCGAAAGAACGGTTCGCACCGAAAGACCGGTCCGCACCGAATGACTGACTGGTCCGCACCAAAAGACCATCCAGACTGAAAGACCGGTCTGAACCGAAAGACCGGTCTGAACCGAAAGACCGGTCTGAACCGAAAGAGCGGTCTGAACCGAAAGAGCGGTCTGAACCGAAAGAATAGTCTGAACCGAAAGACCGGTCCGCACCAAAAGATCATCCGTACTGAAAGACTGGTCTGAAGCGAATGACCGGTCCGCACCGAAAGAGCGGTCCGCACCAAAAGACCGGTTCGCACTAAAAGACTGGTCCGCACCGAATGACCGCTCCGCATCAAAAGACCTTCCGGACCGAAACACCGGTCTGAACCGAAAGACCGGTCTGAACCAAAAGACCATCCGCACCGAAATAAACCGCAATAAACGAGCTTAACTGAAAGACTAGGCTGAGTTGAAAGACCGGACTGGTCCGGTTGAAAATACCGGTCCGCATCATTTTTCTTTGGTCTTTATGCAATAAACAGGTATAACAGAATGACCGGTCTACACCGAATGACCGGTTTGCACCGAATGACCGGTCCGCATCGATAGACTGGTCCGCACCGAAAGACCGGTCTGGATCATTTTTTCGGTATTTATGCAATAAACAGGCATAACTGAAAAACCGGGTTGAATTGAAAGATTGTTTTTATTCCCGGACCGTTTTCGATCCCTAGTACAGGATCCGGTTAAAAATACTGTTTTAGCCCACCGGGCTGAATTGAAAGATTGTTTGTATTCCTAGACCTCGACTGGTCCGGCTGAAAATATCGTTTTAGCCCACGGTCCGGCATTAAGTAAAATAACGGGACCTGGACTGGCCCGGTTAAAAATACCAGTCTAAATAAGTTTTTCTTCGAACTTTATGCATTAAACGGGCTATAATGAAAGACTGGGCTGACTTAAAAACCATTCGCGGTCCAGGACCGTCTTTGGTCCTATATCGGTCCGTTAAAAAGACTGTTATAGCTCACGGACCAGTTAACATCTTACAACTTTTGGCAAACCATTTACATTTAGTATTTTAAAACTTTTATAAATATGCATTTTTAGCTTAATTTTTAATCGCTATTAAAAAAAATATATTTTCATTAAATAAATATTTTTTAATTTTTTATGAAATTTTATTTTTATTTTATTTTAAAATTTATAGAAATCCGGTCTTTTGGCTTTTTCAAAATGTAACACTCAATATCTCGATAAGTGAAAGAAAAAATAGAATCTATTCAAATAATTAAACCGTATGTAATTTCATGTGGTACTTCAAAATCAAAAAAATCATAAGACCGGTTAACCGAACGTACGATCTGGTTCCGAAATTGCTAAGTAAGCAATTCCGGTCCGAAGAAACGAAGCGGTCAGAAAAACGGTCAAATCCGAAGAAACGTTACTGTCCGGATAAATGGTACGCTCTAAATAATCGGTCTGGTCCAAAAAATAAATCCAATCTGTAAAATACGATCCGGTCCGAAAAAAACTTTTTAGTCTGTTTAAAACAAACTGGTCCGAAAAAAATGTCCGTTGCAAAAACTGTCCGGTCCGAATATATGGTCGGGTCCTAAGAATCCTGTCGAAAAACGGTTAAGTCCGAAGAAACGTTACGGTCCTAATAAGCGATCAGTACGGACCGTTCAAGAAAACGGTTCCTTCCGTATAAACGATCTGGTCTGATAAAACATTCCGGTCCGATAAATACGGTCCATATCAAATAGGTGGTCCTGTTCTATAAACCGGTCCGGTCCTAAGAATTGATCCTGTCGAAGGAACAGACAAGTCCTAAGAAACATTTCGGTCCGAATAAGCGATCCGTAAAGAAAAATGGTACGGTCAAAATAAGCGGTCTGGTCCGGTTCCTTAAAACCGATCAGGTCCTTCACCCCGTCGAATATCGTACATTT
The DNA here is from genome assembly GCA_010015015.2 of Bolitophila cinerea. Lineage (NCBI taxonomy): Eukaryota > Metazoa > Arthropoda > Insecta > Diptera > Mycetophilidae > Bolitophila > Bolitophila cinerea. The sequence continues at coordinate 12,370 of JAAAKO020016582.1, forward strand.
TTAACAAATTTCATACATACGATATTGATTTTTTGGACGCCTTATACACCTTCAAAATACGATTTAAAAGCACCCTCATAATATTCCAGAATTTAAATAATTTTCAATGACATTTTTACACTGTTAATTTGGTGAGGCAAGCGGGACGAGCGACGGCGGGATGAGCGTCAGAAAAATCAAATTCGTTTGTACGAAATTCGTAAAAAATGTGCGAAATTCGGCGGAGTGTAGGTCCTTTGTAAAAAATAAAAATGTGTCAGTGTTGGCGGGGTGAGCGACCGCGGGGTAAAATACAAAAAAAGGGTGAATGTCGACTGGGGGGAGATTATATAAAATAAAATTATTTTTTCTCTTGTTTAAGTCAAAGTAGACACGGGGCCAGCGTCTCCGGTGTAAGATTCTCGTCACCGGATGTACTTGTTCTTTTTACTAGTATTTAAAATATTATGTATTTATTGTACAAATGAATTAGATGTAGATAATGTCTTTCAATTTAGGTAATGTAGGTTATGCAGACCTTTATAACCGAACATTTTTCACGCCATTCCCAATAATTAGAACTAAAATCTTTTGAAGGGTTTTATATTATATCAACCACATTGTTTTCTGCATTACCTTGAGCACATTCATTAAAAGTTAGAAGACGTTTTGAATAATTGAGCGCACATAATTGAATTTATTAGATGGTAATTTTCAAATATTCAGCATACATTTTTTCTATTAATAAGAGGACAACGTTTTTTTTCTAGATAACATACATTTTTGCTAGAGTATATTTTTTAGAATTTAGCGAACATTTTTTTGAAAGGTCGCATAATTTTGAATCTTTGTTACCTAATATTTTGCACAAACTTATAAAAAAATGATGAACGCCAAATTGTAATAATATTAATGAACTAGTCATTAATATGATGAATATCAGTTAATGATAACTTTTCATTATTATGATTATCCATATTTTTTTCGAATGTACTACGATTGGAAGAATGCCTAAAAAATGCACTTCAGTCAAAATCCTATAGACCAAAGATATCAAATTGTATCCCTTACAAATTCCTTGTTTTTTTAAGGTGGACCCCACTAACATCATCCTAAAACCCATTTACCTCTGTATGAAATTTCTTAATGTAAAATAAAAAAAATGATAAGGATCGAATCAAATATTTTATTAAAAAACTGTAATTATACATTTTACTTCATTGCAAAAACAAGCAAATTACAAGCAAAAAAAAAAACAGAAATATTTGGCAAATCGGATTTCGGCTAATCAAACGACATTGATTTTTCTCAGTGTATATCAAATACAAAATATATTTAATTTTTTTTTTAATTTATTTGTTTTTGGAATTATTTTATTTACTTCATTGTAACCAAAAAAAAACGTGTTTTTCTTATTTTGGTCCGTTATTGTATAATGTATTTAAATATTCAGACATATCTTTATTAAAATTTAAAACCTCATATAAATTAAATTCACTTTTGAGGATTAATGTGAATAAGAGCAGATGCTCTTGCTGAGCCTCTTCAGTTTATTTTCAGCTTATCACTTTTATCCGGCGTCTTTCCAGATCGTTGGAAGACGTCTTATATCACACCAATTTTTAAAAATGAATCCAGAAGTGATATTTCGAACTACATAGGGGTAGCTATTTTTGCCTACTATAGCTAAAGTCTTTGAGTCAATGGTTTGTGATGTGATGACTGGTCAATTAAGAAAAACTAAATCGTTAAATCAACACGGTTTATCACAGGTTGATGTTGTGTACACTGATTTTCGCAAAGCTTTCGATAGATTGCATCACAGCTATTTTATCAAAAAGTCGCACGAAATAGGTGTGCACTCATCTCTTTTGATTTGGATTCAGTCATTTCTAAACTGTCTAACACAATGGGAGGTGGATTTTAAAGGCAATGACAAATGAGGCACGGCTATTTTGCCAAATGCGGCACAGTGTATTTCCGGCATATGACAAATGCGGTAATTTTTGAAATCAGAAAATGACAAATGCGGCACATAACAAATGAGGCATGGAAAAATGGGGCAGGGCTATTTTGCCAAATGCGGCACATGGTATTTGAATTATAGTACAAATTAGGCTATTCTTGAAATGAGAAAATGACAAATGCGGCACATGATAAATTCGACACGGACAAACGCGGCTATATAAAAACTACTATATAAAAAAATTGCCGCATTTGTTGGTGCCGAATTTGTCATGTACCTCATTGTCCAAATGACATGTGTTCTTCATTTTTGACCTTTTTGTTGGTTTTGCAGGATTCGGATGGATGATGGTGATAACTTTTTAAGAAAAAACTCGGGAGAACTATATAATGTGTGATGTATATTTGGTGAATTCTATATAACGGTAATGACAAAAAACACTGTTAATAATATATACATATTATTCAAATCTAATAGCTAGTTTACAGTATAGTAAATTCATAATGTAATGTAAATAATATACTTAATACTTAAAACTAAAAGTACGAATGTAATTCAATTTCAATAAAAAGTACGTGCAGAAGTCCGTAAAAGTCTGCACGGTCCGCCGTCACGCGTAACGTTCCGGGAACATCTATCAATTACCTCCCCAAAATCAGCATCTGACTTACGACCAATAAGTGTGGTACCGTCTTTGTCTAAAGTATTTGAGCGAATTATGGTGGATCAAATAAATGCATATAATAATAAAAATAACCTCGTGTCCCAATTACAATCAAACAAAATAACAGTTCGTGTACGTTCCCGGAACGTTCCGCGTCACGGCGGACCGTACAGACTTTTGCAGACTTACGCACGTTGTTCTGTCAATCCTGTGTCGACTAGAGGAACGTTCACGGACGACTGCAATTGTTCGTACATGTCGGAACGTACAAAGTTTGCCCCGGGCGACCGTGCTTGAAAGTTGGGGCACGTATTTGCGCGTACTTCTCGGAACGTTATCTGTCGTCCTCGAGGGACCAGAAAAGTCCTCCAACTTCCCCGCCCATTTGTAAATATATATTTTTAAAGAAAAGCACTATCTTAAATTTAAATATTTTTATTAAATATTACGTTAATTATCAGTCGCCGTACGTTGCTGCATGCACCCAAAATTGGATTGGCATACGACGAAGAAAATAAATCTCTAGCCGCCGCGGGCATCATGACCAGGAACGTTCATGAAATGTAGCACGTCATCTGCTTTAACAAAAATCCACGATGACATCCTTTCTGGTTTTATAAAAACGAAGATACTACCCTCGTACTGCTAGATTTTACATGGTCCGTCCATAATAAACTTAAATAAAACGCTGGTAAAACGCACGCCATATTATTCCGGAAATAGGAATAATTAAACACACAAAATGTGTGTGATGGTTCCGGAATTATATTCGGTTCGAAGGACCAGAATTGTGCTTACAGTTGAGCAAATCAAAGAGCTGGGTTTGATTTCCAAAATAGTGGTGCTCGAAAACATTATCGCCCAGGATTTACAATGCAGCCTCTCCAGCACCAGATCCAGTACCACTTTTGGTGGCATAGTAAAATATTAGGTTTAGACAATTAAAAATATTGTATTGTAAATGTATTGTTTTTCTATTTGCAAAATTTATGAATAAAGATCGCCACTTTGGAGCTCCAATAAAAGAATATTATTATAATCTTTATAATTATTTTTAAATTTATTAAAAATAACATTTATTTTGTGAACTTGATGAAAGTCAATGGAAATCTGAAATTTTTTTTTTTTTTAT
>JAAAKO020016593.1:0-16109 GCA_010015015.2 Bolitophila cinerea
TCTCGGTGAACACTGTTATTTTAAGGTGCACATTATTTTATTTTAGGAGCACATTCATTTTATTTTAGGTGCACATATTTTTTTTTTAGGAGCACATATTTTTTTTTTGGAGAGCGATTTATTTTACGCCAAAAAAAATCAATAAAATTAAGATAAGATCTTGAACAAACTATTAAATATAATAGGATAAAAATTAATCAAAAATTATGAAACGGACCAAAAAATAGTTATAAGTCATAAAAAATCAAATTCGAGATAACATAAAATAAAAATTAATTAATTTTGAATTAAAAAACCCGATGGGTCGGTAATGTATAAAATGTTTTTAGAATAGAACCACAAAATTAATCAGATCACAATTTGTTGTTCCAAAAATTAAAAAAATGAACATTTTATTTTGAACTTTTATTTTATTTTTTTTAGTTTTTTAATACAAAATATCGATAATCGTCAAAAATCTTATCTAGATCAAAACAACGGTCGTTATATATTAAATGATATATAATATACAAATAATAAAAGTATAGCACACCGACGAAAGTGCAACGACTTGGAAAAAGGCTAACAGAGCCGGTGCTGTAAGGAAGTGAAAGTGTGGAAATGTATGTATATATATACAATAAAATAGGAAAACATTTACACACTTGTGCGAGCACTACGGAAAATTGTGAATTGGCCGAGCTTCGTCTGGAAATGCAAGTGTGCATGACGCAATTACCTAGTTACTATAGTTGTACACATAATAAACTTGTCGACATTGAATCTGGATTTGAAGTGTGTCGGGTGTCGGTCTCGATGTGTTTGTGTGTATGCGTGCGATTTGCGGCTATTGTAGACAGTAGTTCATTATTTAGGCGTGTTTTATTGTATATGATGTTTATGTTTAATTTATATGTTATGCACACTGATTTTTCGGATTTACAGGTAGCATAAACACAGGAAGGAAATTAATGCGGTCATTTGCGCATAAAATATAATTCAGCAGTGCTTTAAACATATTCAACAAAATTTAGGATTATTTCATATTTTGATTCGGCTTTAACTTTATGTTTAAATATATTAACTATTAAAAACAAATTACAACTTATTGTGCCGTCTACGTTTAAACAATAATTGTAAAAGAAAAAATATATTATATTATAGGTTTTATTTTTTACACACTGATTTAAGATAAAACAGTGATAATATTTGAATATATTATTATACACCCTTGACAGATTTCTACCTTTCATACCTTATTTTTTATATTTGAGCTTAAGTAATTTTATAATTTTTTGTGTAATAATCAGTAATACAGAAAATATTTTAGGACTTACTGTGTGAACAATATATAGTCAATGTCCTGATGTGGACACGAGTACGATTTCTTCCACATGCACTTGAAAAAGTTCACATCGAGAACACCTTTGCCCAGGAACGCGACCGCATCTGAGAAATATAAAAAGGATCAGTGCTTGTCTTCCATCGCTTCCAAGTAAATTCAATTTACCGCAAACCAATACAAGAATCACTGTTAAAACCCTAAAATCACGTAAGAGTTTCATTGTTTTTAAATCTCTATTAGCAATTCATTTCCTCGCATAGAAACCCCACACACACACACACTAGCGCACTTGAAAGCTCACTTAAACTCAACGGTTTTTTGTTTTTTTGTTTGGTTGTTATTGATTATATCAGTCTTATGCACTTGTCACAGAAAATCCATTTCCGCTTGCCACAACGTCCTGACACACACTATTGCGTCTCGCTCAGGTACATCATGAAAAGCAGCCGCAACGAACATTAAAATGAAATGCGATGCCCAAAATCGAGAAATGCTGTTTTATTGACCCGGTCATATTGCCCCCTTCCCCGGCGCATATTTAAAAAATACACAAAAATTCACGTGATTCTCCTCGGACGATCGACAAGCAGAAGAAGCAAAAAACAAACACACGAAAGAAAGATATCTTGAAGCAGCGTCACGCGGTGTCTTTATACCAAAAATACGATGGCCAAAAGCACTCTGCGGAACTTTGCAAACGCTTCTTTCACAATCGACGGTTTTATTTGAAGTGAAAGAAATTAGTGCAGTCGACAAGCAGCCAGCAAACAGCAAAGCAGCAGTGCGCGCGTGGTGTGCCCCAGCGATGCGCATGCGACGCGACCATAATACACGGTTGGATGGCGACCGACGCACCAAGTTCCGCGCCGGTTTTCGCTGTTATATTCAAGATCAAGAACTCGAGCGTGCCTCAACGATTACATATTATACATAATTATAAATCGAGCGAGCGTGGTAATCGTCAAGACTATATTTACTTATAGTACAATATATACCTTATGCATTAAACGCACGTATACAGCAGACTATTTTATTAAATGCAAGTTTTTCAGTTGGTTTCATGATTCGCAATTTGTCGAGAAATGTTAAAAATGCTTGCTTTGAACGGTTTTTCAAAACAGGTTGCGCGACAAGTGCGTATTAATATCGGGAGGCGGGAAACGTCTGTTGTGTGGTATATTCTTGGAGTCGGCAGACGATTTTAAAGATTACTGTTATAAAATAATAATAGTATTTACAAACTATTTATAAATCAATTACAAAATTAGCACAGATGTCATCTTTTTTATAGTATTGACCTAATAAATTATCTAAATGGTGTTATAATCATTCTGAGCATACTGGGGCATACAAATATTTCCTAAATTGTATTTTGTACCCTAGTAAATTTCAACCAACATTCATACCACTGACATTTAATTAAATTTACCTTAAAGTTAGTTTTTTATACTAAAAGTTTTATAATGTTTTAAGAAAATCAAAAATTTTCTACAGATAGGATTTAAAAATTACCATTTTTTCTATACATTTTTTCAAGAACAATATTTATAGAGCACTTTTTCAAAATTTTCAATAATAATAATATAATATTTTAGCGGACGATTTATTTTAATCATATAATATAAAATTTTAGCTCAGTTTAAATAAAAATATCAATGTGTAAAGCAAATAAAGTCAATAATTACGCAAGATGTAAACTATTATTATTTTTTACACATATTATCACTTAACGAGGTGATTAGGTTATGGACAAAAATATACAGGTCATAAGCCACTATTTGGAAAACCAATTCAAGAAAAAAGTCACAAAACTTGATTTTTACAAAATCCTACATATATTCTTTTAACGATGGACAAATTCATGATTAATTACAAGCAAACTCAACTCCACCTCACTCAATAGGTCGAACACCCAATTTAATAATCATGCATTCATAATTATAGGTAACTATTGATTTCATGTTATTGCAAATATAGTTTCGCTCGAAAAAACTATTTTCTTTTTAATAAAAATCATATACGTTTTTTTCAAATTTTCCGCACAATTAGTAGAATAATTAATTTGTATATACACTGCGTACTGATAATAAATATATTTATTTGTTGGAATTGGCACTCGAGCAAAATATTATATGATAAATACACACAGTGCACAATGCTCATTTCGTCAAAAAACACACACACATAGACCAAGAGATTACTCTACAATTAATTGCGCGTAGATTTCCTCCAGAGTTCAGATAATTATATATTGATTTACTATAAAGTATGTATATTCGAAATCGCAAATATAAGCTCATTCGAGCAAATCGGTTATGAATGAACAATTGAGTGTATTTTATGAAAAATATGGCAAATAAATACGCGCGTGCGATGCGCAAACGTATTTACGCATTGTTCAGGTACATTGAGCGACATAACAATAGATATGTTGGTTGTACGGAAAATGCGTGACCGCATAATATATCGAGACATACACTGCTCGCCGCCGCGTCGACTTCATTTAATATATTATAAAGAAAGATTTATAATTAGTATTATATACGGATGTACTTTTATTGCTGTTGTTACTTATATTTACGCACATTTTAAAGAAAATTCGATTTCTTTAATTTGATCGATACTGGTCAATGATCGGAAAAATAATTTTGAAGATATACATACATATATAAGACAGAATAGTATCTACTAGAAAAATATCTTTACAATAAAATTTACATTTTACAAAGTAAATGAGATTATAGTTAATTATTTGTTCGCAATGCGGATAATTATTAATTTGCGTTTTCTCTTTGATTTTTTTTAAATATTCTAATGCTATATACTGTGACAGCGGTTTTAAGCGATATCATGATATTAAATTATTGCTTATGCATGCATGTCATATCCTACGATAAATGCATGCGACAATGTATTATTGATCAGACATTTCTATAAATATGTATTCTCATCATCCTCATCAAAAAAATATAATTTTAAAAAGCGCTCTTGGAGTAACATTAATTACTTCTTATTCCAATGCAGCACGATTCCTTTAAATTTTGTCCAATTTGAGCATTTTAACGACAAAACAATAAAAAAATACTCGAATATTTCGTAAAAAGTATAATTTATCGAAAAAAATCTTAGAGAAAGACAATTCGGCGAAAATGGAAAATCATAAACAATACAGCACCTGAAAGAGGGGAGAGTAAAGTAAATCTATGTTATTTTCTGTATTTTATTCCAAAAGACATCTTGTCAAATCGATATCAACCTTAACGAACCAAGAGTTTTAATGACGCCTGGGACGTCACTGTTTAGGTCTGTTGTGATTTATTTTTTATTTTTAATGATATACAAAATTATTTAAAAACATGTCCGGTTCGTCAGCCAAAATTAGGTATAAACATCTTTAAGTAAAGTTTTTTTACCTCAAATGGCTTAATTTGATATATTAAATTCACTGAAAAAGTTTAGTCGTTTACAATTTCACTGGTACTTTTTTATAGGAATTGTAAAAATATTTTATTCTAATTGATAGAGTTTCATAAGTGATTATTCTGAAAATAATACTAAAAAAACTCTTTATTGCTGCTTTCAGTCGTCTCTTAGTTATACTCCTCCAGGTTTGTTAAGCTGGATTTTAATTGTGAAACATTCGCTTACCAGCAAGTGGAAACAAGATGAAAACAGATTGAAATCAAGTGCGAGAGAGATATACAAAGTTGCTAGCAACGTCAGTACTGAGAGAAACGTTGAAAGTACGCTTTGCAAAAGTATCCTCGCATACGTTTTGTCTCTGTCTATCGTATTGTGAATTTAATCTTTTTCATCATGTCAGTGCTGAATTTGCTTGGCACTAGTGTTTCACAATAAAAATCCAGCTTTATTCTGAATCATTTTCTTTGAGAGTAAATTAACATTTTTTGCCCAAGATTTTTTTTTTGTTTTTTATTTGATTTTTTTTACTTTTGGCATTTTTTAACAACAAGTTTAAAAAATTGATCAATCGTAATATTTATGAAAAAATAAATAAACCTAATAACGAATAAAAGTCATTAAATATTATGCGTGAGTGACAGTGTTCCGGATGTTATTTTTAATGGTAAAATCGCCACTTTGACAACTCATTAACCGGAAATCAAATTAAAAATATAAATACACCAATTGGGAATCGGCTAAACCTACAGACTAAAATAGTGCTGTATTTTACTAGTTATATTGTAATATATTTTGATCGTTAGTACTTTTATTACACATTTTGTGATGCTTCGTTGGTCGATTGTGCGTGTTTGTTTGATGGTATTTTGATTGCATATTATAGATATATAGTATATATGGCCATATTCCTATTATTATATACTACAATTGCTGCGTACGTCCCGTCGTCCGACGCGTCTAGCAGGTAACATTCACAAAGTTTTGATTATGTTTTATGTCTACAAATTTTAAGCTCACTAAATATAACCACCAATCTATGTATATGCATTTTCAGCCGGATCCAGGTACTACTGGATTTAGTTGTTCTATCGTAACGTTTTTTTTTAAATACCACCTAAATTAAAACTCGCTACTGTGTTTCCAGTATACGCTTCGTAGAGACTGTACGCAACCTGTAAGCTATTATACATCTGTGTGCGACACACTTCACCGAAGTTATAGAAAAAAACTTCAGTTACCCCCGCCTACGAACGCCACTGTTAAAAAAAATCTTTCAATGATAAAAAAAAAAACTATAAACGTCAAAAGCAATTCTTTCTATTGGGGATTTGGCAAAAAAACTAACAACAACGACCCTCCCTAGCACATAATATGCATTTTTTTAAAACACCTCTCTCCTCTGCACACTACCTATCCTATGACCTGAATTGGGTGGCCTTCTATCTACTTACGAAGTTTCAGCCTTACATCAATACCCGTCTGGGCATACGATCACACAGACAGACACACAGACAGACAGAAATTTTATTTAATTTTTATATATATATATATATAGTTTGTATATAATATATCATGCATACTTACTATCGTAATGATATAAATAAGCCAATTACGGAGTTGGGATGAGTACAACAGGTACACTGTAAATTATAATGTAAAATATTTTTGCTTTAAAATAGTGGCATTTTGTTTGTTTATTGCGAATCAAAATAATTTCTCTAAAATAAATATATTTTTTTCATATTTGTTGGTTATTACATTCTAGGCAAATCTAATATAAACAAATATATTACTTTTATTAGCTTACAACAGTCAAAGAATCCACTGAATTTAGTTTTAATGTCAGTTTTCAAATCACGAAATTATTAGTATGCAAAATTAAATTAATTAGAATTCGGCTTATCATAAGCCTAGTTTCGGAGGTCGGTTTATTTTTAAATACAAAGAAGTCAAAATAAAATTAAACCTTGTCAAAAAAACACTGCAAATGTTTTCAAAATGTATCAAATACGTTAAATTCATAGGTAAAGTTTGCTATCGGTACAAAAAAAGAATTGTTAAATAATAACTAAAATAGATGCTGAAACAGGTGTGAATTATTATAAAGAACTTAAATAACGTCCAAAGCAAATATAGACAGTAAGCAAATATATGAAATATATTCTTTATTGCATTGTCATTGCAAACAAAATGCGGTTATAGCAGTACAAACATTACATAACAACTATTAGGTATACAAAACAGAAGTATATAAAATTATATTTTCACGACATATTATCATGTCCAACAAAAGTTGTCGCAACTAAAACTTGCAAAAATTGATAAAGTGATTTGAATTCGCTGCCAAATTTATAAACGTAAACGCACGTGCTTGTTTAAAGTTAAACATTCGCAGGTTTATTAAACTCGTGTATATTCGGTACTCGTGTATATAGAACATTGATTTTGTCAAATAAAATTAAATATCTAATATAAATATATTTCGACGATAACACTGCTTGGATACATTTATTTTAAGGCGGAACTTAATAGTTTGGCTGTTTATGTATAAATTGTGTAAAATTCATCTCAAATTGAATTTATATATTAGTGAAAAATACGTAACAGGCGCAGCAGCAGTATGTCCATTTTCACTGTGCTTTGTGTCATTTTGGGTAAATAAAATGTTTTATATTTTAATTTAATTTCGTATAGGAAATAATTACTATATTATTATAAAACTTCAACTTCCATTACATGGTAAAGTTTTGTATTTTATTTTGCATTTTAGCTATAAATATTTATTTAATATTTAAATATTTGATCACATTTAATACAGTAATCAACACAGCATTTGTGAGCACACAAACAAGCAGGTAAACATATGTGAACATAAGTGCTTTCAAAATAAATTTTAATTATATACATTCGCTATATTCGAATATACACAACTTAAGAATTCTCTCATTTGCAATATAGCGTGAGCTTTCTGTGATCGTTATACAATCGACGACATTGATCAGTTTTGCTCGAATCTCGGCGTGGAATAGATGCGAATTTTATCTACGTGTCTTGTGTCTTTCTCGTATGTTATACGCTTGGACTTGTTTATTATATACAGTCTTCGTCGTCTTCGTTGTCACCGTCCGTCGCGTTACAATAGTTATTTTTTAGAAAAGTATGTGTTAATGTGTGTAAGTGTGCTCCGGAGAATCTATGTATAACAAATAGGTCACTTTTTATATACCTGAATACAGGTGCACAGTACAAACACATGTTTACATAGTTCTTGATTGCTATTTTTTTGTTTTCTCGATAATGACGCTATAATTATTACAACGGTTTTCAAATCGATTTGTTTCTAAAGATATTATTAAAGCGGTTTATGAAGTATGAGTGTCAAGACAAGATTGCTTAAATCGATTTAAATAATGGTGGTGCAATTTATAGACATAAATCAGAATTCTATTGATAACCTATATTATTAGATCCCAAAAAGCTATTATTATATATTATTATTGAAAATTCAATTAAAAAAAAATTTCATCATGTCAAAGTATAATTAAAATATAATGTATAATGTATACTGATCACTTGTACTTTTTTACGTACATTGTATAATTACCAAAAATGCATAAGATCGGTGTAATAACAATGCACACACCATTAATAATGAAATCATTATGATTAATGTATATGTATCGTATATATTTCAATTTTAGTATAAATTTGGTTATAAATGGTTTAGAAAAACTATATTACACCTGGTAATTTATCATTTGCGTTGCTCAATTCAAACTTACACGTAAAATATATTTTTTACCAGTTGTTCTTGGCATTATAATATAGTATTTTCAAACATAAAAATATGTCTCAATGAGGTTTAATTTTTATCATATTTTTCACCACAGTGTAGAATATTAATTCGATGGTGATTTATACTCATTATTACTAGGGAAACCAAAAATATTTTGGGTACACTGTTATAAGCGCTAAAAGATGACCTTTAAACGTCAAAATATGCCCTATAAAATATAATATTATAAAATAAATCTCACTTTAAATAACTATTAAATCATAAAAAAATATCTATGAAAAAATGAACTTTTAAATAAATCAATATATTTGAAATATGATAAATTTTAATAATTTTTGTTGTTGCATATGCAGTGCGTCACATATAATCAGTGAATTTTACATTTTATTTTTATTATTATTATTATTATTATTATTATTTTAAAACCTAATAAGGAAAATGTGACTAAATAAATATGCTCTCTTATGTGTTAAATATAACCAAAAAGACATAAAAGTATGGCTTAAAACCAATTTTTGTTTTATAAGATTTCACAAAAACATGCATTGTTATAAATTTGGTTGCCATGTTATTACTCTATTCTTTGTACAAAATATTGTCTTGGCATATAAACTTAGTAAAATAGTTATTTCTATACGAAAATGTAGTATAGAGTTAGATATATATTGTAAAGTGTGTGTGAGAGATCGGGTGACATAGATGGGAGTGAAAAATATACAGAAAAAGTTTGAAAAGTAGTGAAAGTTAAAAGATAGAGAGAGAGAGAAAGTATGAAGGAATAAAGAGAATAGGAGATACAGAGAGAAGTAAAGAGAGAAAAAGGTTGAGATAGGTAGATAACAAGAGAGAAAAGGAAATAGAAAAGGATAGAGAGAGGAAGATAAAGAGTAATATATATATATTTTTTTAATTACTTTATATGGCTAAAGAAACAAAATCAATTTGTATATTAGAAATTTACTGTTACAATTTTTATAAATCGCAACACAGCTTAGTGTAATAGATAACATACTTTTTGCATCCCGGATCTTAAGATATGTTAGAATGTTTTAAAATATGCTCTAAAATATTCAATTATTATTAAAAAAGAAAATTATCATTAACACTATTTTATTTGAATGTTTAGCCGAAACAAGCAAAAAAAAACAAAATTGAAATCAACTAAAATGTTGTTATCTGCATCTTGGTCTTTTAGATTCTCAAACATAATGCATTTGTAAAGATTTTTTGTGCTACACATTCTTCTTTATATGCGACACCTCATTTGAAAGTGAAATAGACTTTGAACTTTAACTTAACTATTCACACCCAGATAAAAAAGCGAACGCACGTTACACGTTAAAAACAAAATTATATATTTATTTTATTTATGTCGGGTTCTTTAATCCTTTTATATTATATATACGTAATGTAAAATGTATAATAATAATAATAGAATATAATGTATTCTCTATAGTAAATATTTATACAAACATACGCATGACTGAGTAAATGTCAATATATACTTTAAGAATCTCACGATGAAGCGATATAATGGAAAAAGCAAGCCAACTTATTTGATTATTACTTGCAATTTTTTAATGCTAGCCATATTTAAACAGTTTTATTTTATATATAGATATAAGGTAATAATGCCGCCAAATGCCGCTTACTGGAAAAACATATCTATTGGCTTGGCAATTATTATTATACATATATACAATTATATATATATATATATAATAATTTAAATCTAAATTGATAAAACAATATAGGTGAATATAGGATTTATGAATTATCAAATAAATTGGAAACAAATTCTTGTCTGATTGATTTTCTGTAGATTATGTTTCTAAAATTTATGACAATAAAGCTGCAAACGAACAATCTAAAAAAAGCTTTTATAAATATTAGCATAGTATTTACTTTGCTGGGAATAATAAGAATATGTCCAAAACCATACAGTACTTTGAGTAGCACATTCACCATAATATAAGTTTTACTTAATAATATATTATAATATCTTCTGCCAACAGACAAAATTAAGCCAATAGTATCTATAAAATATTAATTTTGAAAGAGAATAAAAATCAAATTAAATAAATAGAGTTTTATTTTCAACAAATAAAAGATGATCTTGTAAAAGAATAAAAATAAAATCCTAAAACATTAAAACTTCAAAATGATAATTAATAACATACTTTGAAAAGAAGAGATCAAAAACTACAATCATAATATAAAAATATTATAAATTGTAGAAACATGAATGCTTTGATCATAACTCGTCATAAAATCAAATTTGGTTTTCTAACGTATAGATAGAGGAAGTAAAAAATCACAATCCTAGATCATTTAAATTTTCAGAAAATAAAACAATGTACATCCAATTTTGAATAGAGTTTAAAATTGATCAATTTAAATTTTAGATTGTGGTTGCACCCCTATCATACTATTTCAAATAATATTTCACACTTCGTTCATCAATATCAATATAATTAAAGTAGTAGTTGTCCACTGTTGACTTAGATAACCGTCAGAGTTTAGATTATGACACTTCTAGAATGTCAAAATCAAGAAGTGGTATCGAGTGCTATGAATGAAACAAACTTTTATTCATTTTGATATAAATCGTTTAAATGATTATCTTTTGAAAAGTAATCTTTTAATTATTTAATTATTTTTTTAATAATTAATTTAATTAATTAATTAATTTCTTCCAGAAATGGTTTTAGTTCATTTGGCATTAGTTCTTCTTACCAAAACACTAATTCATGGTCCATGGTTTTAGCTAAAAACGGTTTCAATTATCATACAAATATTCTATAATGCGAAATTCGAACAAGTGTATTTAAATTCATTCTACGAAACAAGTTTTAAAACCCAGCGTACAATGATGACGTGTCAGTGTATTTGAAATACATATTTGTATTGCTTTTAAATGCATTTATTAGATGCAAACACGTGTGCCTTATCCATATGTACCGGCTCTTACATAACTTTTGTGTATACAAGATAACTACATCACCATTTACCGACATTAGCACGGCTCAGCAGCTGCTCTGCATTGCGTTGACCTCAAAACGTTTACTTATAGTTTTAGTCTATAACATGAAATTGTTGCCATTCAAACGGGTTCTTCTCGTTACTCATTTTTTGAACAAGCTCACGACGCATAAATAGTGCGAAAAACTAGATTTAGCATTTATAATATTTATGTGTATTGTGTACATACAAGTATTATATACTTATGTATTAATATATAGGTGGATTTGGTATTTCGTCTGCACGTCTATGAACTGTCGTTTATCTTTATAAAAGTATGTATAATAACTTAAGTACCTATATGTATTTCCAGTAATATTATGTATATATGCTGTATTTTATTACATGCTAAAATCCGAAGCCATAGACTCACCACATGTATTCACATTCACATATGTGTATTATTGCATACAGCACATGCACGCGCATTTTTGAGAGCCTTTGCGCAATATCCTCTGACGACTGACAGCATAAATATTGCAAGTGATTTTAAAATGCAACAGTTTACAAGGTTTACTTTTTTATACACATATACGAGTAGTTTCGATCAGACCGTTTGTAATAGAATCAATCGTAGAGATTGCAAATGTGTGTGCCTTATTTGGTTTAAAAAAAACATATTTGGCAATCAGATAGTTTTTGGACTTCTGGTTGGATTCATTTGGGAAAGGTTCAAGTTTTAAAAAAAACTTGTTCAAATTTATGTATGTAAATATATAGAAAAAACAAATTTTGAAGTTTTATGTAAAACTTAATTTAGAAGTTATAAAATATGTATGCCACAAAACAAACATTTTTTGGGATTTTAAAATATATTTTTTTGATGTATTATTTAGGAAATTATAGAAAAAATATTTATAAAATACACTAAGTGCATATTTTTTCTAAATATAAATATATAATATATTGTAATTATTAGAGACCGGAAAAATATTCAATAAAAAATTGGAAATATTTACCATAAAAGTCAATAAAAAATGTAATAAAAACATAATATTATTTGTTTGCTAGATGTTTGTTATATTATTGTTTTTTAACAAGGAGCTCAAACACTCAAAGTGGGTCCTGGTCAGATAAGGGTTAAGTTTAATCTTTTTTTGAAATATATTTAGAAAGTATTGATTTGAAGATATCAATAAAATTTAAACAGTTATCTGTTTTTAAATATTTTTGATTATTATAATATTATATTATTATTATAATAGTGACTTTATTTCACAATAATTTAAATATCGCATAACGTAAGCGAATTAGTAAAGTAGTAAAAGTGAGTTCAATTGTGCAAAACTTTATCTTTTGTATTAATCATCTTTTATATAAATAGTTATACCATTTTTCTTGATTTTTGTTTTAGCAATAAGTGATAACATAAAATTTATTATAAAATACACAGAATATCACTTAAAAAACATTTTTCCATTTCAGATTAGATTCTTGTATGGATTTTTTTTGTTATAGATTGTGTTTTAAAGAAAATCTTCTTTCTTGGATACAAACCAAGTTTTATGTCAGTAAAATAGGGTGGATTACCAAAGTGGTTTAATTAAGTTAGAAAATTGTGAAGAAAGCTTTACAAAAAACTAACTTAATACAATATACGATTTAAATATGTAGAACATTTACAGGGAAATATTCTTTGAAATATTTAAAAATATTATCAGTGAGACTTTCCCAGCTTGTTATTTTTACTTCAAAAGGAGTCGGTTAAGCAAACGACATGTTTTTAAATACCTTCGGAAAAAATACCTGAAGAAAATTATGGAAGATTTGAATTGGTTTGATTCGAAAGATCTGTAAGAAAATTTAGAAATTGATCAAAATCAAAAAATGTAATTAAACATTACTCAATTGATAATGAGTAAATAAAAAAATGCCATTCACCAAGATATTATATATATATATGAACATGACTAATTGCCTCAGGCACAACATTCTTGACCTGAACCTTAGTTGCGCATATACAAGATCAATGAAACTCACTGAGTACTGAGTATATTGATCGGTATATCTGAAAATCTGAAAAAACTTGCTTTTAAATTGGCTTGTATACTGTATATATGCACCAGTAGTCCACTATTGGTATATGTGTGTGTTAAACTGCATCGCTTACGGAAGGTCATCCGCAAAAAATAAGCATTTCGCGCAGACAAAAACTTTTACTTCTGCATTTCCGTTCTGTCCCTCTGACGACGGAGGTAGTGCGCTTGTTTTCGTTTATACACAGGTAAATCTCGCGTGCGCGCGGCGTATAACTTGCATTATGCACATTTGATTACATTGCGCGCGCCCGCGTGTAACCTCGTAAATGAGCTCTACGAGCATGTGCTTGCTTCTTTTTGCAATGGATTACACGTAATTGTAAATGCTCATACGTAAAATATATAGTATATTATATATACATATCTGTTCGTAGAGAACGTTCGTTCATGGCTATCCACAGGTAGTTGTACTAGCAAAAAGAACGAATGAAATGCATCAGCTTATAATTTAAACGACTATATTCTTTCGATGCAACGCCACCGCCGCTACGCCAAAGGCCCCCGGTTGGGTACAGAGAACACAATCGAGCGCAGTTGCATTATTTTCAGAATCGGGTCAACACAAATTCAAAGTGGCTGCTGCACTTCGAGCGCGAGACAGTTTAACATAGACATATAGATTTTTGTTTGCTTATTGTTTTTGTTTTTTTGTTGTTTTTTTATCGCGCGGGTAGGACAACGATTCTACGCGGTTACGACGGGGTGGTGTATGCCAACAACGAGATCACCACTCTGCGGTTATGGTTTTCGAGCTGATTCGATTTGCGGTGACGTTTTTGTTTAATTTGTTTCGTAAGTATATTTTACGTACGATTAAATATTTAATAGTTGGGTGCGGTTAAGTTATTATTGTGCGAAACGTTTTATATATAATATAAGTGCTAATAAACATGGTTTAAAGTGAATTGTTATGATGTTTTATCGCCTCTTTGAATTATGATTATTTTAATGGTTTTATTGTCTCTCAAACAAAGAAATTTTGTATCTGGATTCCTTTAATATTTTCTCCCTCAAATCCTTTTTCCATCCCTATATTATATAGAGGCCGGTGTACGTACACCGGACACGGTACCAATTTTACGGGTTCACACGATTGGTCAGTCACTTTAGTCTTAAATCTTATTTTTTAGAGCACTCGCAACACATCCCCGATTGTTAGGACTTGTATTTTGCCTTGAAAGTGACTCTAACAGATTTTACAAGGCACATATACATATTTTTTGAAATATTTCTATGTACAAATATCTTTCTTGTTACATTTTGTTAACGAACTGATAACATCAACGCCATCTATACGTGTTTTATTTTTGGGTGCGTTTGTATAATAATCCGAAAGTATCAATGTCCCGTGGTTCCAAAACGTGTAATTAAATAATTAATTATACTAAGAAGTGTGTGCGTTCACAAATGGCCAAGCAAACTCACGAGAGGCTGATCCTTCTGGTTCACTTCTAGTATAGACTACGTTTTTTAAGTTCATGTAATATATGTGTGTGGGTGTGTCCAAGGAAAGAATATAATTAGAATTATTTAAAATGCATATTCGAAAAACACTCCATAAATAAATATTGACGCTGCTTGGTATCGAACCCACGCTGTCCGGATTGAATACCTACCATGCACAATTTGGCTATTGCGTCGGTAAAATATATATAATTTTTTTTTAATAAATATAAACTACTAAGATGTTTTTTTTAATTAAAATTAAATCATATAACACTTAAACACATGTTTTTGGTAACATATCTTCTCAACTCGGCATTTTTTTTGCAAGGCTATTAATAAAGTGTACACGAAGCAAATTTAAATCTACTTCAAAATAATAAAAAAAAATCAAAAATAATGCAAAAAAATATAATATTGCATAAGGCTTTAAACACCTTGGCAGTTTTTCTTTGCTTCTCATTCATACGGACAATAACAAAAAACTACTATACAAAATATTACTAAATAATATTAAATATTACAGTTTCATGTAAAAAATATATTGCCGAAAAAAGTAAAAAATATTATTTTTATTAATTTAAAAAAAAACTTTTTTTGTGATTTTGAACTTTTTGGATTTTTTTGGAAACCTTAATAAAATTGAATTTTTGAATCAGAAACAGAAACTTTATATAGAGCTATTAGACAGTAAGGAATTAGTGAAAAAAAATAAAAGCTTAAAATTTAAAAAAAGTGAAATGACCTTTGAAAATAATATTTAATAATTTAACTAAAATTTGAACATGATTAGCGCGATTCTTAGTGAAGAAATCAATTTACTTACTGCAGTCTATGGATTTTTAAGTTATTTTTTTGAATACTATAAACTGACCACAAAACATGATATATCATTTTAGGAAAGCATTATACAAATATCTTTACTAATTATTATTTGATATAATTTTTCTTAATAAAATAGAATGCAAAAATAAGTTCTAAGCCATATTGTTTCAAATATATAATATTATATATATTTCTATACACATATATATATATATATATATATATATATTTGTGTCTT
>JAAAKO020016604.1:0-16103 GCA_010015015.2 Bolitophila cinerea
ATACGAAATACGCATTTTAATAAATACATACTGCAACCATACAACAATTAAAACTTTTGTTTAGAATTGCTATTTTTAGTATGATATCACACAAAAATATTAATTTTACCGCTGACACCAATATAGCGTATTTATAATAATATCTTAGTAAATGTATTTTAATTTGTTTTTTTTTATCGTTATTCAAACGTTGGCACTTATTTGAATTCCCATTCATATGTTGTAATGTTAAGTGATATTTATATTTTTAAAGAACTGTGGGTTAAGCGCCATGTTTCCCAAATATAGAAAAATATCCCATAAAATCAATTATACGAATTTGTCAGCCACTATATATACACGTTTTAAGTAAGTACCAGTGAACATTCCTGAGTTTTTTGGCAATCGTTTAGATTACATACACGGAAAGAAATGATTTTTTTATATAATAACATATTTATTATAAATATTGTTTTTCAAAATAATTATTATATTTTTTGTAATTAACTTGAATTTACATATGTTTGTTGCGATTATTATTGTCACAGACATATTATAATATTTTAATATTTCTTATAAATATAATATGTGACAAACATAATTATGTCTGCGGCTAATTATAATACTTTCATGCTATAGACAAATCTTATCTGTCTGGCAGACTACTAGTATTCTAAATGCAATTTACAGTTAAGTATTTGGTAATTTGTATTATAAAAATATTTCAAAAAAAAATGTTTTAACAAGTTTTTTAGAATTTGGAAAATACTTAAATTTACAGTTACGTATTTGGTAATTTGTATTTTTTTAAAAATTAAAAGTATTTTAGTATTAAAAAGAAATTGTAAATAGTATTTTAAAAATACAAAACGCTTTTTAAAAATAGGGTTTAGAAAATAACAATAATAATTTAAAATAAATTCAAAACCGCCACCAAAATACATCAATAATTTGCCAATATACGTGCTCACAAAATCATGTTTGTAACAATTATAACATGTCTATTGTGACAATAAGCTATTCATTGTTACATACAAATTATTTATTGTAACAAAAAAAATATTTTGGGCACAATAATTTCTTCTTTATTTAAACCCAGAAGTAAACCAAGATTCTTTGCAATCTATGAAATATTTTTTGGAATATTCAATGGATTATATTAATTTATGAAAAACAAAACAACGTAACATTTTTGTCTGGAAAATAAATTTAAAGTTTAGTCTGTTTCGTTACTGACGGAGAAGCTAGCCACACCGAAGAATTCCGCATTCAAAAAATGGCCTCTGTAGCTATTAGAACGATATAAGAAGGAATTCAGCATCTACTTTCACAGATTGACTTTTTTCACGTAAATTTTCCAGCAATTCCAAAAGTTAAAAAGTTTAAGTTCAATACAAAACCTATTCCTATTGTGTATAATTAAGACTCCTAATTAACGTAAATATGTTAAGCTCAAGAAAATAAGCTTTACAAAGGAGTAGCTTATATTAATCAGCACATTACAAATTAATTGACCAAACGTAGAGAGTCGTAGCTGTGGGCTACAAGTATGAAAATATATTTTATATTTATTATTTTTATATTTATATTTTTTATTAGGATATTTTCTTGATTTTATCAGAGCCTTAGCCTAGAGTGTATTTTGCAGATTAAATATATAAAATTTCAATATTTATTATATTATTTTTTAAATATTTCATCTTGTAGTATAAAATTGTACATAATTTATATTATTATGAGTTACAACATATTCTATATTATATGTATAACGCCGGTATTTGTCACTTGTTTTAAATTGCGTGTTTTAAGTGATTTTTTTGCGATTTAAAAAAAACACGAGACAATGGAACAAAAAAAAAACCGACCCCTCAACATTCACTGGTTTAAGTGTTTTAAGCAGTTGGATTTATCATGTTTTAAATCGAGTACTAATTGCATAATAAAACATACTTAACGTCAAAATGATACAATTTAAAACGATTGACAGCGTTTTTGCCTTCTGGAAACTACTTGTCAGACTGAAGCTAGAAGCCAATGCAAGTAGGATTGGCGACATTGTATCAAGTGCAGCGATTGCAATCATTTTTGGCAAACGCCACCGCAGCACCGCGCCGCTGACGGAATAATGGGGATTGGCCAGCGCGGAAGTGACAGAGAGCCTACAAACGCGGAATATAGAAGGCATTGAACATGAAAAATTATCCATCCAGCATCTTCCAATACATAGTCGCCCAGTACATACGTCATGCCGAACCGAGCCCTCTTATCTCTGTTTTGAAAATAAATAGATATAGTATAATATATATATATATATATATATATTTATTTTGGATTTGGATTTTATTATCCCCGAGAGAGGATTAGATCAGCGGTTCAATTCATCCAATAGATTTTTTTTTGTATATGAGATCCCTACATTCTAACCTCTCCTCTCAATATATATGATATTTTCTCTGGGTATGAGTGTTCCCGAAGTGTATGTGCCCTACATGCTGGACCTGTCATTATCACCAACAGTACACGTATTTCCAATTTAATTGTATTTAAAAAAGTGTGATAAAAATAGTGAAAAAAATCAAAATCGATTTAAAACGTACGAACAACCAATAAAACAAAAAAAAAACATTGAAAGTAGCCGCACAATAATAATATTTTAATAATTCTCATGTTTCTTCGAAGTGTCTGAGAGATGACAGTCACATTGTGATATAATATTTTTGGCCACCTGTTTTTTCCACTACTTTCAACAAAGCTGCCTGTCCACAGTTTTATCATCGTCTATTTTTTTAAATCGCTACAACGTAAATAGCTCATCAGCTAGACTAATATATACATATATATCACACACACATACAATTATGAATGCATTTAAACTCGAATTGCGACTCATCGCATCGTCGAACGACGACAAAGTATAATTATAAATATATAACATTATGAAGCATATTGACAATAATAATATAAATTGTAAGTACGCCCGCGGAACTATGCACTATAAAGTTATAGACTATTACACTATACTATATATACACTAACACACACACACACACAGTGCAATGTGTTGTGCAAATGTGCATACGATGTGCATAGGGAACGAAAAACAAACTCGCTAGTCGCTATATGCGAGAAAATATTCAAGTTCACTGTCAAGGTCGCTGATGTGTTTAGCTTGCCCAGAGAGTAAGTGAGCGCGAGAGAATTAAATATATTATATATATATATACATATATATTATACCGTACATACATACGTACCGTGTTTAATGTATATACACAATTTACAGGGCACACACAAAGACAACGACAAGAGACAAAAAAAAACAATATTCCATTGCTTCTATAAATATTCACTTTTGCGAGTGAGTGTGTGTGCTTTGTATTTACAAATTTTCTCAATACCCTGTACCTGTATGTGTGAGTCTTGAATTTTGTAAATGTTTGTGTTTGAAAATATTGCACATATTCATTTATATGGACTCAAACTCATACTTAAACAATACACATATTTTGGATTCGTTAATCGTGAAGAAACCACACACAAGCAAACATTTGAACAGGGTGTTTTTTTGATAAAGATCTTTAAAATATTATAGAAATATTATTAAACCACCGGGAAAAACATTGTTGTGCATCAAAAAATGTATACACCCAAAAAAAAAGTTATTTATTTTGATTTTTTTGTATTCAATGATTGATTTGTTTTTAGAAAATGTAATTGGTTTTGCTTAAAGTTTGTTTGTTTATTTTATTATTTATTGATAGATTTGATTTTTTAGAGACTTAATAGTGCATTTATATGAATTTACATATTTTATTTAATGGCACTATTGGAACCAAATTTTGAAACGAGATTTAGTGTTTCTTTTATATAGTGGTTTGTGTAAATTTCAAATTTTCTTGAAAATATTGCAGATAAAATCATCACAGTACCATTTATTAAATTAAAAAATAACTTTTTCAAACAATATATATTTCAATGTAAATTAAATTTTCGGTATAACCGAAAATATTTGGGTTTTTTAGACATACACACACACTAATCTAAAATTGCAACTACGTGCTACCAATCATAATAAAATAACACTGATACACACACACACATAGACAAATACAAAATATCATAATATAAGTTAGTTAATACTAACGCACATAATCGAAAAAGAGCTTTTGCGAATGTGTTTGCACTCACGCGGCCATTATTACGGAACGAGTTTAGTCGACATGTCGCGCGCGAGAGATACATATTTTATGGTATATAATAGAAGTCAAGAATTGTATGTATATATATATATATATACCAAACAATTAACAAGTTCACTTAATAATGAAATAATTAATTGTCTGTGTCTTGTTGCGTAATTTCAAGTGATATTAAATTATTGTTATTAAAACCTTGTCGTTGTGGTTCCGATTGTAACGAAAAACGTGTGTATATGTATATGAGTTTAAGTATCCGTCTCTATACTGTATAATATAATGTGTTGTATTTTGCTTTATTATATACTGAAACTGATCTAACGAAATGCACTTAGTTAGTTCTTCTATCGTGTCGTCGCACAATTGCATCTTAACCGTGACTGGCCGGCCGGTTGCTTTAAGTGTCTTAATAATTTGTACATAGGCTTGTTTGTGCTGTTTTCAAATATAAAAAGTGAATCCTTGAAGGTATAAGTGTCCCGGCTAATATATATACATATGTCTAAACGCGGTAAGTTCGATGCAAGTCCATAGCAGATGGCAGAAACATACGTATAGTTCCAGCTCATCAGTTGAATATACATAGTTTAAATAATAGAAAGATGAACCCAAATTAAAGCACTGATCATTTTAAATATTAGGACAATCTTACATTAATTTACTTATTTAAAAAGGACGCAAAATATCGTAGTCCATATTTATATATGGCAATTTCGTGAGCATATTTTGATTCAACGCATCTATTAAATATAAACAAAATACAAACTCTTGTATGATATTTGTATTATAGCAAGCAACATCCATAATTATTAGCTCTATCAAATTTGCATACTTATTTATATTACACAAACACACAGTTTGCGACATCATACATCAATTTAAATCATTATTTTATATTCAATCCCATTTTAATATCAATCCATCATAGATCCATTGTGAATCATGAATCGATGGAAAATATCCAATAAAATATTAATAATATTTCTTCGAACTCTACAAAATTAGGATTTTGCAACCGTCCGGTCCAAATCCAAACGTCACAAAATGGCATGAAATACATGATAATCGGCCTTTTGCAAATTCATCATTTGCTTTGTTTTGTTACCATTTTATAAATATAAAGATTATTCCAAGTTTGGCTATTTAATCAAACTATTTACTTTAAAAGCCTTATCCCAAAAAAGATGTATCTTTCGAAAAAAAAAACAATTTTAAATTTATTTTTTTGTGTGAAAATATTGATTTTTTTGGAACACTTTAGCACTTTGTTAGCCAGCAAAACCCATTCCTTAGTAAATATAAATCTCTTCCGTGTGATGATAGAAACAAGAAACTTTTTCATTTCAAATTGTTGATTTTTTTTTATTAGCATGGATAACTATGCCAGACAGAGGAAATTGAGTACATTAGAAATATGAATATTTTTTCAAAACTAAGTAACTACGGGTTACTTGGTTCTATCATCACACGTGAGCTCTAAAAATTATTCTAAACAACAAAAAATATTAAAATAACATTGATTAAAAAAGCAGTATCAAAAAAGTATCAAAAATAGCAAAAAACATAATATTATATATTATATTATTTGCCAATATGCTTCATGATTTTCAACATTTTTATTCTTACAAGTATTGGTAAAATTCAAAATGTTGTCATACCACTTAGGTGAAAAAATTACCCAGTAGCCTGTAATGAGTTCTACATGTCCAAAACAAATAATTTTCAATTACTACAATCACTACACATTTTTTAACCCTATTGCAACCATGCTGGCTGTATCTACATAAAAATTAGAAAAAAAATCAGCATGATCAGAAAAACATGGTAGAAATGTGAAATGAACTATAAAATATATATATTTTATTTTTGTTCCCCGCATTTTAATTTCTTTGGTTTTGCGCAATAATTTACAGCACAATTTAGCACGCTATACGGATTTTAAAACAAACGGATTCAATAATACATCAAATAAAAAATATTATTTAAATACAATTTAGCGTAAACTTATGGTATTTTTAGTAATATTTTAAGATATTTTTTAATTTTATTTATAAGTAACCATGTTTAGTTAAAGTGTAATTTAAAGATTTATCAATTCTTGTTGAAACAATATCTTAATATTAAAACTAAATAAAATGCAATGTTAGTCTATATTAGATAATTAAATGGCAAATCAAAAGCCCTACATTTGTTAAGTTCTGTACTTTTTGTATTTGTACTTTTCTATCAAAATAGCTAATAAAATTATTTAAAAAAATCACAGAATACCACATTTTTTGTACGATTTAAATATAAGACTGCAAAAGCTAATGTCATTCTTAAGGCACGAATACACACAAGGCGTAATAACGCCTTCTTCGTACAAATTAGAAGGCGTAATCGTTTTTTGTAAGAAAGAGCTTCATGGCGCCGTGTTTGTATTCGTGCCTTTATTTTGTACGAAATCCGATTTACCACTGTTTTCCTTTTAAGACAATTCGCGGAATGTTGATATTTGTGCCTTTTGTTTTATATCTGTGTAATTTTTGGTTCAATTTTTTTATATTTTTTTAAAAGATTTTATTCATTTTTAATTACAAGGTTACCATTAGGAGAAAAATATTTATTTCACAAAAATATTGATTTTAAATTATAAAATAAACTCAATTTGACATCGACACATTACATTGGAAGAGTATATACCCGTATATATGTATGTCTATGTTAAAAGTATTTATTAAATATTTAATTAAAACACAGAACTTTTCATATAAATAATGTTATTGTTGTTCAACGTCTCTAAACATATGGCTCCTGTGAGCTTGCATATTAAATATTCATACTCAATTGTCTGTTATATTAAATACACTAAATTCTATGACGCATACACAACAAAATGCCTTATACTTAATATGTATATATAATACTTATTGTGTGGTTTCGTAATAACTTATACAATTTTCAAGAGGTACTTTACGAGCAGTCATTTGAATTTGACTAGAACAGTCGTTCTTTGTGTAATGTTCAAAAGAATATTTTGGTTATATATATATACAAAGTTCATAAGCATACCAACTAAAACTGAGCTTATTTCAGTTCGGAATCTAGTCAATTTTACATCGCATTATAGTTTGAATCCGTACCGCAAAACCAGAATTCCGTCAAAACAACAACGTGTCGTCGTCTAGCAAAACGCCCCCGCGTGACCAAGCTGTTTTTTATACATACATTACAATATACTTTTTATTGAATTATATATATATGTGTATATATATTTAATTGTATAGTGCATGTATTTATACTCTTATATACATAGCATACAAAACCAAATACTAAGAACAGCCTCGATGCAAAAATTCCTATTGACAATACAAAATATTTAAATGAAATTATATTAACACGATTTTGAATGAAATGCATTTTTTATCTCTTCGCACACACAATCCAGTAAATAAGTAAAATGTATATAGTATACAAATATAATTGCCTTGTAAGAATATAAGTTTTTATTTATTTATCATGTGCGCACTAGTTTTGCCGGCTATTTATTCAATGATGAGTGTTGACTTTTGTGTCAACAGGAAAATACACTGCAATATATAGATATATATATTATTTTATTATTATTTTTATTTTATTATGATGTAAATAATTTATTTATTTATTTATAAAATATTTATCATACTTTTAAACCCTAATTTAATTATTTGGTTTAAACTTTAAACATCCCAGTCTAAAAATAAACGCAATGATAAAACTTGTTAACTATGTAAGAAAAAAATATAAATCGTAAAAAGCATCATGGCAATATAAATTAAGATTCACACACAAGTCATTTTTGTGCTCATCCACACTTTACAAGTACATTTATATAAAATACAAAGTATCGCGTATTTTTATATAGTTTTTTTTTTCATTCTACAAGCTCTGCATTTTTCTGCATTTCAATGTCGCTCTACTGACCGACCACGATATCACGCTCAGTTTCATTTGAAATGAGTGTTTGCGCGCGGGCTGCAATGCATGCTTCTGCTGCAGTTGCGCTGTTACCATTCGCGCGCATCTTGGCGCGCACATGAATATTATCCCATTACCACGCACACACACATACACAAACCGACACGAAGATATTGTGCAATTGCGTATTACTAACATACATTAATTCCATGTAACATAAATAACAAAAAAATACATAGTTAGTATATAATACTATAGAAATAAATTATTATATACTATATATGTATGCTCCCAAAGCGAAATGCATTTATAGTGCATCATCTTGCATCTTCTATCGCATGTAAGCAAGCATGCACTCGCACACACAGCAGATATTATGCGGTTATGCGCATGCATATAAACGCGCTTTGAAAAATGTGCAAGCAAACAGGTTCACGGGACGCGCGCGCGGTGCATCCCGCATGCAACCCGTTTTTTGCGATATGGTGCGGTACATTTATATATTTACTTATTACTTATATATATACAAACGTTCAAAAGGATGTAACTAGTTTCATGCATATATAGAAAATTGCAGCGAACATTGTTTTGATGCTATTATTAAATACTAACTATTCCATATATACATAATCCTATAACATAAAAATGAATAATAAAATAGAAACAGGCTATCTAGCTATTATTATTCAACACATATATGTATATAAAATATAAGTATATACAAAAAAACATGTTATACAAGTAATGAAAACGAATAGAGATAGAAAATTGCACACGCAATCTTATAAACTTATAATATATACCTACAAGTGCATATAATATACTTTTATAGTCGCACAATTGTACATCTCTGTACATATAAGCTGATTTATTGTTATGAAGACCTTGAAATAGAGACGCGGTTGAGAGTGTATTTAAATAATGCGGTTGGCGTATATATAGTTGATGCGCAGGGCATTTTATTTATGTATGTAATAATGTGTTTTCGGAAAACTTGTACTTGTACTTTAACAATACATTGTTGCATATCAAATTACATATTCTATATAAGTACACACTATTTTTTCGTTTGATTGTACCGCCAAGAATACGATGATTTGCTTTGATTTTATCTATAAGAAGAGACTAACAATTTTAATTTAGGAATATATTTTTTTAAATATATTTAAAGAAATTGTCACCCAAACAGATTACCCTGTAAGAAGGCAGAGTAACCATTATTTGTGATTTGTTCTGACGCATTTTAACGTCTAAAATTGTACGTACATACAAATGCATTTATAAATAGTATTTTATAAAATGCAAAACACTAATCGCGTTAAGTCTTAATAGCCAACACGACACTTACAAAAAAAACTAATACAATTTTTGCTGTACAATTTATGTGTACTCTGTACTCACCAACACAAACAGACAAACGCACACACACACACAAGCTCGCACAGAATATATATAAATATATAACTCGTGAACGAGTAAGCGAAAACACAAACTTTTGCATGTGTGTTTCTCCGTCGGGCACACACCAATACCATCATAGAAAATGGCCTTGGCAATGTAAATAAACCGCGAATCAATATACTCGTAATAGTATGTGTTTCCATATACGTATATATACACTCACATATACACACACACATACACACACACATACTCAGCCTTATGAAAGTATTGTACATTTGCGCGCGCCAGTGCTGCGCGTTCATTGTGTGTACTTAGGTACTTGCATATACGCAGTGAGTGTTCACAGTCGGGGTAAATTCATCCTATAGCGACATTGAATTTTACTTACATTTTTTCAAGAAAATTTGGCGTATCATCTCTGTGATTATAAATAGTACATAAA
Organism: Bolitophila cinerea; assembly: GCA_010015015.2. NCBI lineage: Eukaryota > Metazoa > Arthropoda > Insecta > Diptera > Mycetophilidae > Bolitophila > Bolitophila cinerea. Next base: position 9,958 of record JAAAKO020016604.1, read on the forward strand.
ACAATGTGTGTGTGCGTGCGTGTGTGTGCGTAAGTGTTTGTGTGGTGCACCGGAAGCTCTTATTACAAAATTCAGTGTAATATTTTCGATAATTACAAGTGATTGTAAGTGTTATAAAATCCTATACGTTTCGATGCACATTGAAAATGCAATCTCACAAATGCATGTCGAAATTTTGTTGTAGAAATCTTCGTTTTCGTTTCGATGCATTTTTGTGCAGTTCTAACATCCGGCCGATGTTTTTAGTTGGAAATATATAAAATGCATTGATATTTATATATGATGCCGGTTTTTGGTCATATGTGATATAATAATTATGTAAATTCATTAGTTTTTTTTTAAATACTTGAAAAAATCCGCCGCTGTCACCAATTGCGAAAATATAATTTTTAATTAAATTCTAAAAACTTGTTGGAAATAATAATCCATATATTATTACGTGTAACGATTCAACGTGGCTGACGTAGGCGTTTTTATAACAGCGTAGTTAGAAAAAAAAACACGATTTTCAAAATAAATTTGAAACGAAAAGAGGTATGCTTGCCTGAAAGGATGTTAAAGGATTAAAATAAATTATATGAAAAAATTCACTTTCATTTACAAAAAAAAATATTCACAAGAAATATCGTTATGTGTATTTAATTAAATGTATTACGTAGTTCTGAAAAAAGGTGACAGCATTCGCAGATGCCAGGGCTTCGTGAAAAATCAATATGGCCGGTATGAAAATACGCGTCAGACAATTCGTGACCTACATTACCTGAACATATATTACGGGAGCTATAAATTTAACTAAACACTAAAGACATTGAAAAGGCTAATATCATTTATATCATTTTTAATTATATAATAATTTTCCATAATTTTTGGCATAAAGAAATTATATTAAAAATCTAAAATTTATTAGAATGTCTCTACGATCGAGCAATTGCTAAGAAAATATTATAAAATATTTATTTCTATTTTCAGATCCACTTGATTCGATTTGCATGTCCATAAATAGGATCTAAAAACTCCATGGCTCAACTTGAACTTGAAACTTCCACCGGGTAAGAAAATCAATACTACATTACACATATACATATACAAACACATATACACTTGCGGCGTTCTCGCCATCGCCAGCGCACCACAATCGCAATGTACACGTATATAAGATATTCAGTTGTACATATTATATGTAAGAGTACCTGATATACACATACATATGTACTCGCAGAGCGCGCACCTCGTCTTTTACCGCTCTACACCCCCCGCCTTCATCTAGCACATCGGAAAATATAATTTAGTATATATGTATGTATATGTGAATATATATATTGTGTTAAATTGCTTATGTGTGCGTAACGAAACTATTGCACTGGTATGCGTGTACAAGCTCATAACATACTGACTATATACACACACACACACACGCAGACATTTTTTTATTATATTGATGATTTTAATCGTGCACTGAAAACAAGTTTTCTGTTTAATTCGCTTGAACTTGACTGAAAAATTATTATGTAATGCCGGTGTTTGTATATATATATATATAAATTCAATATACATGTGTTACACGCCATCGTGTCAGCTGGTTAATTTCTTGAGAAATTTTAGACGCGTGCATATTGCAAAAAAAACATTCACATTTTCGGTGCTTCCTATTTATACGATTTACTGCACTTCAATTAAATGCAATTTTATAAGGTTTCTTTTCTATTTTTGTAAGATAAGCTTTTCTGCAAAAAAATTGAAAAATGTATTGTACATATTTTAAAATCAAAATTATAAATATAAAAAATAGAACACTCTGATTTTATGATACAATAAGTTATAATAACGACTTAACCACAAAACTTAACAGTACAATGCCACATCTTGATAATATATTTTCAATATACATTACAAGTATATATAAAAGCTTTGTGCATTTAAATGTTGCATGCACGCCATCTACTGCAATATTTCGAAACGAAACCCTGGCGCAATGAAAATCATTTCGGAAATAGTAAAGCTTTTGCACTAGGTATTTTCTAAGATATGGTTTGTAGTCTTGATATAGTTTTTACTTGCAGCACGTGCGCAGTACGGAATATTACGTTTAAAGTTTCTGAGCGTATATTAATGTTTAATTGTGTTTACAGTATATATTTCTAAATTTAAGTTAGAATTATTATATGAATATGTATATATATATATATATCAATTAAAATATATTTTTTTCATTATATATTTACAAATACATATAAATATTTGTAAAGCTTTCAAAATCTTAAAAATATTAAGTTTTTTTTGTCCTTTTAGTTTTGTTTGAACTATGCGATACAAATTCGAGTATAAGATAATGTTAGACATTGTCCTGGAATATGGTAGGGAAGTGTCAATATATAGATATGTATATGTAAAACCAACAACAAACGTATTTTTTAGATATTTAATAAAGATCAGATGTTATATTGTTAAGTTTTCTGAATAATGGGAGTTAGGGTGATCGACTGAGAGTGTTTATTGAGTTTCTTGGATTATATGTTAATTTGGTATATTTGAAAAGCATTAAAATCATTTTATTTCTAACGCTAAAATGAATCAAGCCTTTTTAAAAACAATTTTGCCCATATTATATTTGTTACAATTAAATAAAATACAATTAAAATGCCTAGGGCGGAACTTTGGTTAGGAGAAAAATGTATAGATAAAAGGTAATAAAAGTAATTATATATCTAATGAAGAGGTTTTCGGAAACTTTGCCTCGAGTGGGCTCGCACGCCGGCATTTGTATCCATAAAAAAAATTGTTACCAAAAAAAAAACAAAAAAAAATCTTATCGTAAATAAATTATTGAACCAAAAAGAAATACTGTCACTGTACGTGAATTTATGTATGTGCACATCAGTTTAACTTTTATTAAATCTTTGATTTATTTTTTAATTTTCATATTTAAAAATTTATATAAAAATACAAGGAGTTTTACGAACTTTGTGCTGGTGTATAATTGTAGGAAAAATTATGGAACATAATTGTGTACAACGCACATTTCATAGTTATCCTTTTATTATAAAAACTCGGTAACCTTGTTTAAAGTGTTTATAAAAATGCATTAAAATCTAAATTCTACAGTGTTAGTTTTGAAAGTATATATTGGATTGTCCAAAAATTACAGTGTTTTAATAATGAGTTATATTATAATGTACAAATTAAATTTATGCAGTTTAAATATATTTTTTTAGAATGATTTTAAGTAGTGCTTTTTGGTTAAATATATTTTTTCAGTATTTACAAAAAATGTTTTAAATTCGTTTTCATGGTTTAAAATAAAATCCATATATATTTTTATGTATGTCATATAATAAATATTTAAATTCAATTTTAATTTATTTAAAAATAGTACAATTTTCAGTGTAATAAATGTTTTTATACAATGATACAAAAAATACACTGCACTAAATAACTTCTTTTTTTTTCAAATAAAATATAATTTTATTTTATTAGCATAAAATAATTTGCTAACAAAAATAAAATATGTGCTCCTAAAAAATGTGTACCTAAAATAAAATAATATGCACTTAAAATTTAAAAAAATTGCACATTAAATTAATGTTTGTTATTAACACATAAGTTACCTTTATTTCAAAATTATCAAATGATATTATCATTTATGCCAGTAATATATCTGAGATCAAATTATTTCTGTATTTAAAATTTTGCAAATCAATTTTAAACTGTTACGTTGTGATTGCAGATTTGTTTTTCATCAAAAATACGTGATAAATTAGTTGTTAAATCTAAAATAATCCCACAATCTCATTTTACAAAAAACTTATTCTCGATTATTGGATTTCTAGTGATCTAAAAAAGTTTATTTTGTTACACTTGGAAAAACCTAATCCCAGATCGGTACTTTAAAGACCAATATACTTTTTTATGTCATATGTTTTTTTTTGACGTTTGATTAAACACAACACAAATTATTAACAACGATTTTCAATTTCATCGACCTGCAAGATTCAATTGTGCGACTGGGATACACCCTGTGCTCGCTTTGTATTTGAATAGTGAACACAGCTGGTGGTATCTCAGTTGCTCAGTTGGACAGAACTACGTATAAGGATGTGTATTTTATTTTTGCAGATACATTTTTAGTGTAAATATTTTTTTTTGAAAAAAAAAACATACAAATTGAATGGCTAACAATAAAATGTGCCTAAAAATATTTAAAAATTGTAGAAAAAACACTTTATTTTCCCACAAATAAAAATTGTTTGCCTAAAATTGTAAACAAATAATAAATATAACCAAAAAATATATTTTTTGTGCCCAAACAAGAATACCCAAATAAATGCAAAAGTGTCAGAAAAATAAATCAAAAATGTGCCCAAATACATGTGCTACACGTAAATTTTTTTTTTGGTGACAATACATTTTTTGTTGGTAAAATAATTAATTTACGATAAAAATATTTCTTTTTCTTGGTATTAACAATTTATTATTGATATCAAAAATATATTCATAGTAACAAAAAAAGTATGGGACACAATATTTATTTAAAGCTCGCTTTATTTTAATCCAAATTAAATTGCCGTTTAAAGCAAAAAAAAAATATGCGGCGGGTTTATCTTTTAACAAAAACAGAATTCAGTGATTAAACTTCAACATTCATGTGTGCTTATTATTTACAATGTGTGTATACTTTTACAAAAATACCTGTGCTCTACATTCAAATATCAATTTAAGTGAAATTTGATAACAGCCTTTAACAGAAAACTGATAGATAAATCACAAAATAAATCTACGAGACATTTTACTGTCGCTTATTCGTCGTTTTATTACATTATATGATTATATACAAAACCACAAAAAGAAACTAACACAAGGAAACATGTGTCAATTGTGACTTGGTATTTTTTCATGTAATCGATTCACCAATAATCGCAGATAAGATTAACGAACGTGCACGCAATATTTCATTAGAAATAATACATCAATTATTTATATGTAGTATGATTTAAAAAGGCAAGATAAATATGTATACTTCATAATATTTAGGAATTAAGTTTAAATATAATACAAAAAGCTTGCATATCTGGAATTAAGTGTTTAAACTGGCTTAAATGTCATTAGTATACCCGCTATAAGCTTTTCAGGATAACCAAAAGACATAAAAAAAATATATATATATATATATATATATATATTTTGTTGTATGTATTGAAGATTATAATCTTATTACGGAATAAAATCAATATTTTAAGAATTCCTATGAAGGTAGGAAATGGATAAAAGTAAAGAACGGCCTTTTTAATTATGTTTGGGGGTGTGTTTGGGAGGAAAGCCATTGCCTCTACCTGAGCTTTTAGTTTGTTATTCCCAGGGTAATAATATAGTTTTTACTAGTTTTTTACTTGTTTTTAAATACTAAAAAACAAGCAATTCATTCCTTTATAAATATAATTATGTTATAAAAATTAAAATCTGATACTATTTATGTTGTGGTTTTAAAATTACAATCAAAATACCATTTTTCATAAAATTGAAAGAAGAAGAAGCTTGAGCATAGGCTTAAAAATAAAACCTTTAATCACACTTCTCCAAAAAGATTTTTTTTTTTTTAACATTAAACTCCTCTTCTACAGGGTGTCTTTGCAGTTTATTGATTTAGTAATAAAAGTAACCTCTCCTACATCTCTAAAACAAAACATAAAATTTGGAGGGGACAATAAAGTGAAGATTTGTTTAAGCGGGATAATAATCACACAATTGCTAATCTTAAATAATTTAATATATGATCATATTTGGAATTTTTAAAATTTAATTAAAACAAAGTCTGTGAAAAAGTTATTGCCGATCCTTAGGGTAATAATTTTGAATTGTTGTAAGAAAATTTAATTATTTAAAGACCAAATTCCTGACCACCTAAGGGTTTTAGTCCACCAAATTAAAAACTCCTTATTAAATGATTTATTCTTACGAATTTAAAATTTGTATGACAATTTGCTAAGCATAAATGAAAGATAAAAAGCTTTGCTCATAAATATAACTAAATAAGAAGCTAGACGTCTCCTTGAAAACCAACACAATGCAGATTATGCAATTCAATTGTATTCTAGTATATGCAAATGAGTGCAACTCAACTAATTAAGTGCAAAAACACCTATACATATATA